>LQNS02015106.1:8574641-8588779 GCA_001587735.2 Parhyale hawaiensis
CCTGTGTGGGAACACCCTCGTGCATGGGTTCCACGTATCTATCGTCACGCTATGTGTCCCTTGCTTCTTCCTCTGTTAGATCGCCGTTGCTGTGGAGACGGAGACTTAAACTACTCAATATAATAATAATAATAATGCACATAGTGCAGACACAGAGAGAGAGATGCACCGGGGCGACAGGATCCTTCATCTTTTCCCTGTCATTGTCGGCGTACATCTCGAGGGAGATGTTGATTATTTGATTACCCCTATGTTTTTCTTTTTGCAGAGAGAGTCGTAAGGAACGTGTGCTGCGCGAGGTGCGTGGACTGGCCAAAGTCAACCACAACAACATCGTGCGCTATCACCACTGCTGGATTGAGACCCACACGGCTGAGTGGGTCGCTAACTTTGACTTGCAGTGGAAGCAAAAGTAAGTAGTGCGTCATTGCCTACTATGCTACTGAAGTAATAGGTGCTCTAGATGCATCAGTTGTGAAACTGATATATGTTTAGTATCTGATATCTGCAAGTAATTGTAAAATACTTCAAAGAGTCTTGAAGCAGAGTAAGAGTGAACGTTTTGCCTTAAAATACTTCTGTGATGTTTCCAGTATTCTTCTCTTTGGTGTTTTATAGTTTTTGGAAATTTTTTTTTTCCGGCGTACAGCAGTACTCAGTATTCGTCTCTATACTGCAGTTAGTGCAGTATTGAGTATGTATGTGGTAGAGGTTTCTGGTCTAGGGCGTCAGTGATATGAGGAAAATAGCGGCGACTGCTTCGTCTGGCTACCTGATGTTTTAGCGTCCCTTGGAGGGAGGGGGGGGGGGAGTGGGATGATCCATAAGCCATAAGGTTAGGCTAATTTGGTTCGCCCATCCTGTGTCATGGAGAGCAGCGCCCCAGGGATATATTATCGGCTATGTGAGCTCTAGCTAGGTTTACGGCATGTCTGCCTTTCGTGCTCCCTTTTTCAATGCTTCCCTCTGTCTCCGTACACCTACTTGTCGCTTTGTGTTGCGTTCTTCCTCTCTTTTCGCGGCCCGCTGTTGCACATTGCTCCAGTAGGTATGGAAGCATTTTTGAGCCTCCTCCCTGCATACCGCATGTCCCCTGTTTTTCTCTTACTTCGACCAATATAGTAAAAGAGGAGGCTCCAAACTTTGCTCTAACCACGTAACTACCGAGCTAACGGTTGATTATTGCTCATCACCGTGTAGGCAGTTATCAGTTTATGAATGGGCTAGGGTCTCACCGCAGACTACACTGTACTTGACCCTTTCTAAAGCCCTATTAGACCCTACGGCTGGTGGATGAGATTTCAGTAACATGGTTTCTAATGAAAATAGCGCCCTGAAACAAAAGGTAAGCAGTTGTTGGTGATGCAAGATATTTGTTGTTAGTGATAAACAAAAATTGCACTTACAAGGCCAGCGATGGGCGATTAGCAGGAAATTTTAGGGTTCGAAAGTGACCTAAAGATTCCTGGATATTAATTTCATCATTTACCTTTAACCAGTGCTTACGTATGCCGGGCCCTCAATGGTATATTCGGGCCACAATATATTTGGGCCTCACGAACCCAAGGGTCCCAAGGGCCTTTTCCACAAAGGATGTTGCAGCTGGCTGCAGTTCCTGCTAAGACGGTTAGTTTGTTAGGTTAGGTAGGTCTTCTACATTTCCTGTTTTGTCCCGTGTGGTGGGCCGCCGATCGAAGTGGCCGACCTTTTCCCGCGGTACTCCTACCTTCGCCCGTGCAGATGGCCATGGAAGGGACCGGCTGCACGGGCGTTTCTGTCTTCTTCTCTTATCGTTTTTCATTTCGTGCTCGGTGCCGCGCGGCTGAGCGAATTCGCTCAGCCGAGCCGCGTAGGGCTGGAGATGCGCGTGCTTTATAAATTTGAGACACAGAACTTACTTATGTGAGTTCGCCGTCACTCACGACCTTCCGACAGAAATGCTGAGATAAAATATTTGCCCTTAGGCGCGATGCGACTTAGAATCGCTGCACTAGCAAACCTTATTACTAACCTTGAACCTTAACGTATGCCGGCATCTTGCCAATACAATAGTTGCATTCCTTACATCACTATGAACAGTGTATGTTTTGTTTGAAGTCGCTCTATTGATTGTAAAAGATTTGATAAAAAAGTACCATCAATTAGGCGCAGGAACTACTTTCAGTGAGTTGGTCTTCAAGTATATCTATAATAGTGTGGTTATGTTGCGACCAACCGAGCGTAAATTGACTTATCAGTTGGAACAGCGCTCTCCTTTGCTTGCCGATCTTCCTTCGAACTTTAATTTCTCTCCCGTAGATTTCCAATTATGCTTTTCCCAACCTGTAATGCTGCCAAAATGCACAAAACTTTACAAACTAAAAAAAAAACTTTTCGGTTGTTGGAGGTTGTAAGTGCTATCATCAATCTATTCAAACTAATTGTTGTGGATAATTTTTGCAGAATGGATCGGAATCAGTTTCCGTCGACGTACCAGTCGCCAGAATCTTGCACAACCAGCCCCACTAATAGCAACTTACAGTCCCATGATCGAATTGCGTCGCGACCAAGACGCGGAATGCCGATTAACATCCCGAAAAACAAAAGTTCAATGCAGAATGCTAATGCTGATTCACTGCCGCCTTTTCGCTATGTGGATGAGTTGTCAGGAGGAAGTGAGCCCAAGGACGAGTGGTCTGGTGGTCATAACTTTGACGATGAGTCGTCGGGTGGCATCGTTTTCGAGGATGATTCGATGGGAGGTAATAACTCAAAGAATAAGTCCTCAGCTGGCAATGATTTCTACGATGAGTCGTCGGGAAGTTGTGACTCCGAGGACGAGCCGTCAGCTGGCAATGATTTCTACGATGAGTCGTCTAGTGACTCCGAGGATGAGCCGTTGGGTGGCCATGACTTCGACGACGAATCGTCGGGAGGTATCGTTTTCCAGTCATCCGACCATTCAAATGATGAGCAAAGTTCTTATCCATCAGTTAATAAGTCGAAAGCCAAATCACAGTCTGGCAAGGACAGAGATTCTGGCTGTGATGACACTAATGATATAGATGATGGTGATTTATATAGTTCGTTCTCAGATAATAGAGCTTCTAAGCCATTGCTTGGTACAAGGAACAATGCCGGTGTCACTGACCGCAAGAAATTGCAGCGTAAGGGCTCCAGCAAGAGTGAATCAAGCGCGGCCGTCAGTAATTTAGAAGGTACGTATTGTGTTTGTATTTCTTACCTCAGTTGAGGCCGGGGCTCCACGGACGCAGCAAGCATTAAAAGGTGATTTTTGCGGGTGATGTAGCGCCTGTGAACAATAGCTAGTGTTTCGCACGATCTGAGTTGCGTCGGTGGGGAGCAGTAGATTACTGTACCCGACGCGACGTTTTATCATGCAACAAATTTGTTACGTCGCTTGTTGCTTCAATGGGGCCCCGGCTGAAATTACGTTTGCGAACTTTGAGAAAGAAGAGACGTGATAGCTCGGTTTTGCTGTTCGTATCATCGCAGATGATACTCCCAAGTATTTCCTTTCTTCCAATTTATGGTATTTTAATTTAATTTTGGTTGTCTATGAGTGCGAAGCTGGAAGTCAACATTGCGAAGTTCAGCGAGTGAATATAATCAATTGGCTGCCTGTCTTTACGGGACAGTAGGTCACCGAGTGCTTCAATTTTCGTGCATCCTGATTCGAGGATATTAAACTGATATTACCCTGTGACGCTTTGACACGTGGATTCGTTCTCATTTCGTTTAGGGTGTGCGATACATCTTGTGGTTGTGATGTTAGTTTAGCTAGTTTCGTGCATAGTGAGTTGCACCTTTAAGCAGGCCCCAGTAAGCTATCTTAGTCTCAGTGTCTTTCGTCTTACGTTTTTTTCCAATGTCAACTGTGCTTTGGTTTTTTTACTTCTTTGTCGTTCTGCTGTACTTAGTAACTATCTCCACGCTTGAGGGGTGGGCATTGTAGCTCCTTTTAGGGCTGTGTAACGTGTCATATAGACATTGGATATCTTTTTGTCAATTGCCTTGTAGCTTCTAGAAGGCTTCATCTTATAATTAGATCAGTGCTATTGTTTAATTGAGATGCTGTCAGCCCTTTCAACACTAGACTAGATTTCAGTCACAGCTGTCCTCACACTCATATTTATAACTTGTGTGCTTATTTGACTTCTTGTGTCTACTTCAGGGCATGCCACGCGAAGTGAAGGAGACGACGGTATCCAGAGACCTGAGAGCTTAGCGCTTGCCGAGAGTTTATCTGAACAAGAAATACACAAAAAGAGCAAGAGGAATACACCAGATTCCAAAGACTATCTTTATATACAAATGGAGCTGTGCGACCCCAAGACGCTTAAGGACTGGCTACTCCAGAACTCAGAGAGACCCAAAGTCAAAGTACTCAAATTCTTTCTGGACATTGTCAATGCAGTGGAGCATATCCACGATAAGCAAATGATGCATAGAGATTTGAAGGTGGGTAGTCTCTACCTATTCTATGTTTAAGTTTATTGCTGTGTGTAGTTCATTTCAATGTAACACTCTGAGCTGTACATAGGTGTGTTGCAGTTACACCCCAAGGTTGCCTGCGCTACACTGGTGCCACCCACCATTCAAAGTCGCGTCACAGTCGGTGGCCGCTCTCATACAAAATAACTTCATGTAGTTCATTTTGAGTTAAAGGAAAACATTTTTCCCGATACGGTAGACAAAACAAGAGTCGTGATTGTGACTTGCCTTTGATGACTGACTGTGGCGTTTCTCATAGTTTATTTGAACATTTTAATGTTGTAACGTTGTGGGTACTTTCTAAGTGGCACATTCCCTGTTACCACCTATGTTATTTCCTGTTATCAGTATTGAAGTGATATGCAGTGGTGCCGTGACCTAGGAGTATGTTGACTTGCGCGTACAACTTCTAAATGCATTAACTTGGGAGCATAACAACTGCTCTGAGTTTTTTGTGCTGTGACTATGGAGCGCATTGAAATGTGAGTACGTTGAGTTGAGGAGCTCTACGAATTACCAGTGCATTTATATATGAGTTCTTTTACTTGCAAGTGCATTTACATTTGATTGCATTGACTTATGAATGTAGTGACGGGCAAGGATCTTTATTTATGAGACCATTAACTTACGAGTGCGTTGATGTGGGTGTGCATTCATTGCGAGTGCTTTTATATATGAGTGAATTTACTTATCAGTGCATCGACTTACAGCTGCACCAACTTATAATTTTTCCAGTTTCCGAACCATCACTTGTTGGATGTTGTTTGTCTTGCATTGCTAGTCAAATTTGCACCCTCGCTAGCTGGGTTTGTGTATTATCTAATTATTTCAAAGGGAGTTTGACATACCCTAGCAAATTAAGTTATCCTCTTTGTCACGGAATTAGTGGCACTCGTGTGAGTCAAGGTACCTCCTTACCGTTACTTTCCTCTGTTAGCTAGGCCTACCGGACGTCTTTCGTGCCCACTTTACTTCCTTCCACTCTTATACTCCTACCTGCAGAACTTTATTCTGCGCTTCCTCTTCTTTCCCGACTTACTATTCCCATACGCGCTGATTTTGTGTGGGAACTCCCTTGTGTGTGGCTTCCCCCTTTATTTTGGTGTTTTTCTTTTTCCTCTTTTAGAACAGCTTAGTAAGTAGGAAGGTTTAAAGTATCCTCAAACTAACTAACCAAACGTACTTCCCTTCCCTGCGTATATATACCTAATAAGTACGTTAACGGGAAAGCGACCATGTATGGTTACATCCGTATGCTGTTCCTATGAGGGCGTTCCTTAGCAGTCCCGGAAGATTTAACCATTTCTTGTCTAAATAAAACATCACTTGTAACAGGAGAGAATTACTTGTAATGTCCTGAGTATAGGTAGTAGGTACTGAAGGGTCATGTACCAGTTACTCATTTATTGTTTACGTGGCACTATATAATGAAACTGGACCGTGATGATGGCTTCATACGACTGAACTATTGGATTTTTCTTTCTTGCGCAGCCGTCAAATATTTTCTTCAGTTTACATCAAGACAATATGTTGAAAGTCGGTGACTTGGGCCTGGTAACGTACATCGAAGCTGACGACAGCATGCCCACGGCCCGATCTCCTGTGTCACCCAGAGGTGGTGATGGTAAGTTCTGTACCGATTGTTTGATGAAATCGTGTCCCTATTATTTGTTCGTTGTGTGTGATATGGTGAGAAAACTTGATATAGGTTGTATTGTGATCAGTATGTTGGTGTTGGGAACGTATTGTGTTTAATTTTCTTTTTAGAGTACCGCCTAACCATTCCTAACACGTTATATTTTGGTGTACTCTATAAATTACAGCTTACTCCAAGTCCAAGAGGCAAAATTAAACAGCAGTATCGAGGATAAAAGCCCAATACATTATAATAAAGAAGTTTCTATGACGTAAGGTCACTTGAAATGAAACTACAACCCTCCCCAGTACTATTGCTGTTGTAACCAAAATTCACAAACTTCTCTATACAGGGTGTTGCAAAATTGTTGGTGCAAACTTCGGCTACTAATAGAAAATATCGATATAACCATAATTTCATCACTATACAAAGTTCAAAAACTCTTCGTTTTTTAGATAATCAGATATGAAAATAAGAACGCTCATTCTTAGCTACACTCGGTTTAGTACGGTATTACTCTCCGGGGGCGTAGGATGGGCCATAGGGTTAGGTTAGTGTTGGTGCGCCCGTCTTATGTTATGGGGAGCAACGACCCCAGGGGGTTTGTGTAGGTTACCTTAGCTATATTAGCTAGGCCTTCGGGGCGCCTATTTTTCATGCCCACTTTGCTTCCTTCCTGATTTCATACTCTTGCTGATCTTAGTTTCGTCTGTTCTTCCTCTTCTTTCCCGACATGCTGTTCCCATGCGCATTGATCTCAGTGCATAAGTTCCGCTTTTCTGTCGACATACTATATGTCCCTTCTTTCCTCTCTTGAATCACCAGAGTTGTGTCTAGGGAGGCTTAAACTACTAATATGATAATAATAATCTGTTGAATAATAAACAACACGGTAACTCAAAAACTATTTGCAGCAGATAATTCATTAGCAAAGATTTCTTACGATCAACCAACCCACTTTCAGAAGCCATGGTGTCACCAAGGTGGAACGCATTAACAGGAAATAAGATGGAATACTAATCAACACTCACCGATATATCCTCACCTTCATTAGAACAAAACTACCTGCACTCCTTAAAATAACAGAATGGCTTCACGAACCAATAAGCATGTATATACCTTCGCCAATGAGATTCAATCATTGCCACCGATTGGGACACACCAAAAGTGGTGCCGCCGCAAGATCGAATGCTGTGCTGGATGCGGAGAAGATCATATGGTTGTAAATTGTACCAACCCACCTGGCGGACAACACTTCTACAGATAAAAATTGTGATAAATATAAGTTCACAGCTGAGGTACAGGCGACCCGAGCTCGAGAATATATCCCTCATAGCGAAGCTTTTTAAAGAGTGCATGAGAGGTACCGAGCGGAGAAATGGACCTACAGCTTCTCAGCTCGAACAGGTGCTTCTGCCAGTGACCGAAACAAAGTAGTACTACATGGCTCTAGGCCTAATGAAACTCCTCCCCCATCAACGACGCCGATACCAGTTCCACACCTTGACCAGAGTGCACCACCGGAGAGTAACCTTACTTACAACAGTGCGAACTGGACTCAGGATAACGACCTCTGTTGCCGAGGAGCGGAGAAGAGCTCTAAATTGTCTGTGCCTTCCGAGAGAGCCCACCGCAAGAAGCCGGTCACCATCTTGCTCTTTATCTAAATCACCTCATAAGACCCCAACCAAACCTCCACCATCCCAATCAGGCACTACGCTTCCCTCTACTAGTCGGAAGCTTGAGCCCCCTCCCAGCAAAACAAAACGTAGCCCTGACCCTAAGGTTGGAGCTACGTATCCTGCTGCCGCTGCTAGTAAACCTGCCGAAACCACTACTTCAAAACAGGCTGCGGGACGTACAATGGACCCCTCTAACACCTCACAAGAAACTGACACCAACAATAATAAAACTGAAAATAAAACTAAACCCTCATCGCGTCGAGAATCCATTGTCGCTTATGATAGCGACGATGGATACGACGCAATGGATGCGGACTGCTCTATCAAAAAAAAAATGGCAGCCCTACGCCCCATTTAATCCATCGAAGAAACAACTTACTTCTCCGAAGCAAAAAACAAAACTTCCACCCCGATGAACTCACCACCTAGATCAATCTCCTTTATTGGAAGCACCTCTTCGGTCCAAACTGCCCGACACAATACTGACCATTTTGTCAGGGGTGCGGGAAGGGGGTAATCGAGGAGGCCAAGCCCCAAAACGTGGGAACTGAGCTTCATATCTTAGAACCTACAATCATATAAAACCAATTTGTTCTCAGAACAACCCGTATGCGTGCGTCTTCAAGAAACACGCATCAATAATAACATAGTATCACCACCTTCTGGATACTCTCTACACACTTCCCAGCCGATGTAACGATGGTCATGAGCGGGGAGTAGCTATACTTACCCGCTCTACCCACTGTGTCAAACCCATCCCTCTGCGCACTGCCTTACAGGCGTGCCCTGTCCAGGTCTTCATGCGAAGACCTATAACAGTCTGTTTTATATACTTGCCGCATATCCCATCTAGTGCTGATGAACTATCTGAGTTAGCAGGCCAGTTGCGTGACCCATTCCTGTTGATGGGAGATTTTAATGCTAAGAGCCCCCAATGGGGATCTGTAGATCAGTCAGACGATAGAGGCAGCTCCTAAAGGTGGAGGACTTCATTCTACGAAATAATGTGTCTGTCCTTAATGATGGATCCCCAACTCACTATCATATTCAAACAGGAACCTCAAGTGCTATAGACATTGTTGTCTGCAGCAGTGATGTAATATTGAACTTGGACTTCCGAGTAATGTAAGATCTGCATGGCTGTCATCCTTACCCAATTGAGATTCTCTTCACGAGCCTCCTCAAATCCATCAAAGACCAATTCGCTATTTAACAAAGTCAACTGGACAATATTTCGTGCCTTAACTGAGGGTCATCCCATTTCAGCTGGCCCCATCCCTATTGACGCACTATTTGAAGTTCTAGTCAGCACGTTAACAACAGCTACTGATCAGTCAATACCTGTATCAAGTGGAACGCTACCTCGGCCATGGTGGACTCAGGAATGCATACAGGCCCAGGCAAGGAGGAGAAGAGCAGAGAGGGCTCTGCGAAACCATTACTCTCCGGACAGACTGATTGCACACAACAGAGCCAGAGCAATCTGTCACTATACATTTCGACAAGCAAAGATTACATCATGGCGTACATATGTTTTATCAATTAATTCGAACACGTCACTCCACTCTGTTTGGAAGCGAGTGCAGAAGATAGCCGGAGGGTTTCGACCTCATCCTATACCGGTTGCTAATGTATTTGCAGATCATTTTGCCTCAGTAGAAAATGACCAGCAAGACTCTCCTGCCTTTATACGCTATAGAGCTTTGACGGAATCGAGGCCTATCCCTCTAACGCCTTTTGACTCAACACTTAACCGAATCACCGTCACCCAACTACTAAAGGCGCTATCAGAGACTACGAGCTCCAGCCCTGGCATTGACATCACTTACCCGATGTTGAAACATGCTCACCCAACCTACTTAACCTTTCTCCGCAAGGCATACAACAGATTCTATAGCAATCACGAATTCCCAACCGTCTGGCATACAGCCAGTATGATCCATCCCTATACCAAAACCGAACTAGGACCGCTCGCAGCCGGTTAACTACCGACCAATCTCACTCGCTAGTTGCCTCTGCAAGCTCTGAGCGAATCATTAACCATCGACTCATTTGGTATCTGGAAAAAGAAAAAAATAATTTTTCCATCCCATCAATCGGGATTCAGACGTAATAGAAGCACCACAGACCAACTAGTGCAGCTGGAGAGGGATGTGCTGAGGGCCATCTCTTCACAGAACCACACAGTGGCTGTGTTCTTTAACATCCAAAAAGCTTACGACACTGCCTGGGCTTATGGAATTGTGAAGCAACTTCATACCTTGAGAGTGCATGGCTCAATACTCGCCTTTATCTCAAACCTTTTGGCCCAACTAAGCATCTGAGTTCGTGTCAACGCTACTTTATCTGCACCAGTCAATCTCACTAGAGGAATCTTTCAGGGGGGCGTTTTGTCTTGCACCTGTTTCATGATTGCTGTTAACGATCTCTCATCCTACTTCCCTCACATTGTGCAGGCAACACTGTATGTAGACGATTTCATGATCTACGTGTCAGGTACACCTTCAGTTCATCGAAAGACAATTGCAAATAGCATTCGATAACGTACGAGACTGGACAAACCGCACGGGGTTGATTTTTCCCCAGGCAAAACTGTTGCAATGCACATTTGTCATGTGATTAATTGCCCAAAACTCGTCGTTAATCTGTCCCTACAGGGTCGCCCCATGGAAGCAGTTGAATCCTACAAGTTTCTGGGTATCACTATTGATAACAGCTTGTCCTGAAAACAACACATCCATGAACTGAAACACACTTGCATGCGAGCTCTGAATCTCCTTAAACACCTGTCGCATAAAACCTGGGGTGCAGACAGAAAATCACTCCTTCGATTATACCTCATCCTAATCAAACCTAAACTAGACTATGGGTGCGAGGCTCTACTCCACCTACATTTATACGGATGGGTCAAAAACTAATGAAGGCGTGAGTTTCTCATATGTCTCTCTTACCAGACAGTACGCTCGTAAAGAGCAAAATGTTACAGCTGTGTTTACAGCGGAACTTCTTGGAATTCGCTTGGCCGTGCGACACGGGACACAGTGCGACACTCACTCAATTGTTATAATAAGTGACTCCCGTAGCGCAATTACAGCTATAGAACAATTCCGACCCGAAAACCAACTGTTGCAGGAGATCAGAAATGAAATCTCTACGAGTGAGATAGATGTCCACCTCTGCTGGGTCCCCAGTCACGTGGGAATCCTTGGCAATGAGAGGGCAGATACGCTTGCCCGTGATACTGTAGCAACTCGTGCTCTCGAGCCCGTCCCAATACCACGCTCTGACTTCAAACGTCACTTCCAAAGGGTTGTGTGGCACAAATGGTACGAAGAGTAGGAAACTAAAGTACCAGCTGACAATAAATTAAAAATGATAAAACCACACTTAGATGTTAATCTCATGTGCGACTTTGAGAATAGAGAATGGGAAGTCAAGTTGGCAAGACTAAGAATTGGACATACACTAGCAACACATGGCTTTCTATTGAGAAATTCCCCACTACCTTACTGTCTGGCCTGCCTTGTGCCGCAATTTGTATATCACATATTGATCGAATGCCCCTCAATAATGGATGAACGCAGAAGATACCTTGGTCCTGGACCCTAATCCCTTACTGATATATTTCAAAAGCTCTCTGCATATAGAGGACTGCTATGGCAATTTTTACAAACTATTGACTTTCATAGAAAGATCTAATTCCGCAAATCCCTTGACTTAAACTATTGACAACAAATAACCCATATTTTGATGAAGCACTATTATAGCGACAGAGATACACTATTGAAATGGCTTTTTGAGCATCAGTGGTTGTGAAAAAGTTGAATAATTATAATATAATAATAATAATAATAGTTGACTTTACCTTTACTTCCAATGGATTTTTTTTGTTATTTGCAGCATTTTGGACTGAAATTATCGAATAAGTTTGTAAAATAGAAATAGCATTACTTAGGCAAGGCTTTGCATAGACTATCTAGGAGCTCCACTGTTAATAGCAAACACATGGATTAAGTCGAAAACAAAGTCACATTTGCGATGTCGTGCATAATTTTTATGACTCAAAACCAAAAATATATATTTATGTAATGGATTATTAAAAACATTGATGTTGTGTAAAGTTGTTTTCCATTGTCGGAGATGGAATCCATATCTGCAGCAAATGGCTTTCCGACTCCCCCCTCAAATTCTCAGACTCCACAACCTTGACAACTGTACAACATCGACAGCTGTGGAGCATTTTCTAGACTGTTTCTGATAAATTGCATCTAGTGGATTGTAAGCTGTAGTGGGGCGGTTTAGTTTGCTAGTACGTTTCAGTCCTAGTTTGATATCTGAGTGGACTATTTCGTTGTCAGAATTGATTAGATAGCTGGCAGTAAACGGAGCAACAGGCCCATTCCTATAGAGCAGCCGGGACTTAAGCTCCGGCCCTCTATTAACTAACGCCATCAGTTCAGAATCATGGAGACTTCTGGGGTCAAGAGGAGTAAAAAAAAATAAGAACAATAAAGGGAGGCAAGGAGTTGACTGCGCCAGCTCAATTAAATAAATGCTGCAGGTCCTGGGAGTTTGGAGACGTGAAATATGGATTATGGGCGCTCAGAATATCTAAAGCTTCACGCCCCAAGGTTTCCTGAGTAACCTTTCTGTAGGGATGTTTCATCTGGCCGCAGCTCCTGCTGAAAAGATTAGTTCGTGTGGTTAGGTAGGTTCCGTATACTTCCTTTTCTGCTGGGTGTGATGGGGCCCCGAACCACGGTTCTGCGGCCCACCTCCTGGGGACCCGCCTCATGGTACTCCTATCTCCTCACGGTGTGTAAGCCGCGGACGGGATCACCGGAAGGGTGTTTCTTCTGTCTTCTTCTCTAGTCTTTTTTTCGTCTTTTGGCCCTGTGCGGCGTGCTGAGCTAATTATAATTAGTTCAGAGATTAGTTAGAGATGCTTTGCGCCTCATTTCCCGGCTAGTAGTCGCGCACTAGGCCAAGATTGAGACACGTATAGAACTCACCTAGTGATTTCACCATCAAATCGAAACTCTTCGGCAGAAATGCTCAGTAAGCTGCGCATAACTGCTAACATAGCGCTTTCATGCCCGCTGCTGCGGAGGTTAAACTAGGACTCAAATAATGTTAATAATAATTGTTTCTGCAGGACTGAATTAGGGTGTATCATGTAGAATATTAACACGCTATCTCTGGCTCAGCGAGCGCTCTTTCAACTTATATATTTTATTGCGCATGTTGAATATGTTTCAAAAGTTATTTATTACTTCCGCCAAGGAGGTTGTGTTATCATCAAGTTTGTCGGACCGTCCGTTTGTCGCTAAGATAACTCAAAAAGTTAGTGGCGGATCGTTATTATGACATTTTCAGGGATTGTTAGGCATGTTAGGAGGAACAGATGATCAGCTTTTTGTAAAGGTCCATTAAACTGTTTGTTTACTTGCCTTGTTTTTAGTGAAATAGCTCAACAAGTTATGGACGGCTACTTGGGAAATTTACGTGAGTTGTCAGGCACATCCCGAAGAGTAAATGACCTAAGTTTTGAGATGATAATCTGTTTGTCCATTTGTTTGCCTTTTTTTGATTTTATGATTTCCAGCAAATCAATTCAATAAGTTATGAATGGATCTTGATGAAATTTGCTGGAATTGTTAGAAATGAAAGACATAATTGACCAAATTTTGGTGATGATACTAATAGGGGTGGTCCTTTTGTGTGTTTGACGGATGATTGTCTTGATGTTTGGCATAATATCCCTGAAAGAGTTAAAACGGATCTTCAAGAAAATTACATAATCTGATATTACTATGAAGAAGCATACTTGGCACGGAATTTTGGTGATTATAAACAGTAAGTCTTAGTTTCGGAACAAAATTGAATTTTTTGTCAACATTGCTCTGAATTTGCCCAGCTTGGCAGGCTTATGCGTTCTCAGAGTGTTGTAGAGGGTGTCCATTCACATTATCGTACTTGTAAGCTATTTAAATAGAGCTATAAGTTACTCGATTGCATATTTTCTGATATTTTTCCACAAAAACATATTTTTTGCATCAATTCAATATTTTATTGAAATGAATATCCTTTGGTAAATTATAAAATTGAAATGAAGTCAACATGAACTAATATAAAAGTTTGACGTTTCGGGAGTATCATCCCATTTTCAAAAACCTAATAAAACCTTCTAAGGATATATAGCTACCTAACAACAAAAATTTTTTATTTAAGAAGACCTAAAACGTGATGGTGTTAGCAGTGTGGGACCTAGAGGGCGAATGACCACGGTGCGCTATGGGGTCCTTATATAAGCGTCGAGCGGCACG
>LQNS02015106.1:8593204-8604996 GCA_001587735.2 Parhyale hawaiensis
CTTTTTCCTCCGACTGCACTCGCCCGATTTTCCTCCGCTTCCCGTGCCGCTCGACGCTTATATAAGGACCCCATAGCGCACCGTGGTCATTCGCCCTCTAGGTCCCACACTGCTAACACCATCACGTTTCAGGTCTTCTTAAATAAAAAAATTTTTGTTGTTAGGTATATATCCTTAGAAGGTTTTATTAGGTTTTTTGAAAATGGGATGATACTCCCGAAACGTCAAACTTATATTAGTTCATGTCGACTTCATTTCAACAATATTTTATTGCATCACAAATTAATTCAGATGTGAAAGTGCAAAGCTCAAGTGTTACATCCGCTGATCCTATGTTATGGGGAGTAACGTCCTTTAGCTTATAGTAAAGCCTTCGGAAAATGTGTTGTTTGTGCCCTTTTTCCTTTCTTCCATTTTCTTGCTCTTACTTTTCACTTTGTATTTTGTTCTTACTATGCTCTGCAGACTTGAAGATGCCGCGTGGGACACACTCTTGTATCATCATACTACATGTCCCTTCCTTTTCTCTTGAAACATCGTAGTTGTGTCTAGATAGGATAGGTAAAAGACTGATGTAATGATTTCTGTGCAGCCCCAGATTTTCAAGAGCAGCCGCAGCTACAGCAGCAGCACACTCAGGGTGCTGGTACTACGACCTACATGAGTCCTGAACAGCTCAAGGGAGCCGACTATGACTACAAAGTCGACATCTTCTCAATGGGCCTCATCTTCTTTGAGATGCTGTGGCCCATGCGGACTGATAGTGAGAGGATACGCGTGCTATCGCAGGTATGTACCGTACTGCCTTTTCATTTTCCTAGTAAGATACTATCTTTAACTCTTGACTGTATTTCATCGTGGCTTATGTATGTGGCCTCATTGATGCTAATTACCTTTAACTCGCAATTGAACCCATTTAGCCTAGGAATCATGAAGCCATATTGACTTGGTTTCAGATGCCAAGCAGCCTTACTATTCTACCAGAATCACCTTAAAAATAGCTAATATGTGTCTAGTGAGCCTAGTGTAATTGAGTCATTTGGTACAGGTTCGCATGCTGGAGTTCCCTGAAGGCTTCAGCAGTCAGTACCCCGAGGAGCATGACCTGCTGAAGCTGATGCTGCACGAAGAACCCCAGCAGCGGCCCACCACCCGGGGGATCAGAGCCCGGGCCCCCATGAGACAAATGCAACTGCCGCTCGATTTGGAGACCATCCGGGAGATCGAGCACTTCCAACTCGTTAAGAAGCATCGCAGAAACACATCGTCCGCCTCTAATCAAGATGCTATGGAAGCTCTTGCTGATGCCAATGTGTCATAGCTGACTATTTGGGTAATGTAGCTCGTTATCATGTCATTGTTGAGGTGTTCCGTGTGGCGTATTATTCATAGGTCAGTTTGACGTTTGCTAGATACTTCAACCCCATCTTACTCAGGCTGTGGTGTTTTGTTGCTGCTGCTACTAGAAGTAATTTTTCTATTCAATTCTTACGGGAGAAAAGCCCACGTAGTGAGCTACCTCAGCCCGAGTGAAATCGGGTTTAATTCTGTTGCCAAAATAGAGGTGCAGGGCTGCTGCACTTATGCAAACGCTCCTCCATTGACACCAACTTATGTCGTCACAGAGAATTGAGCATCCGTCAGTTATTTTGGCTTATCTCCATTTACGATAATTATCACTCGTCAGCATTCAGCAACCTCGTCACTTTGGATCTCACCTAGTGACAGTTGCTGGTTTTTGCACTGAAGGCTGCGAAGTGTCTTCAGAATTTGCATTATTGCTGGCAGCATCTTCCTTGCCTGTACAGATCTTCCCTAATATCCGATCCAAATTTATGCTAAGTTAACCTACATCGTAGACTAAGACCAATAATATGCAACTGTATAATTTACGTACAGTAATGTGATCATTGTGAACTTGAGTGGATTTGATAAAGACGAGGTTCACATTGTAAGCCGTTAGGCTATGAACGTGTTTGGGGAACAAAGAACAAGCGACCTACTTCTGTTTTAGCGTAAAAAACTAACCCTCGCACAGAAGCTATATGTGGTGCTTTCATTTTCATTAGTTATAGAGCCAGGCTATATGGTTAACTATCCTCTTTTATCTCTTGTTATTAGCAAGACGCCGCAATAATGCATGACACTTGGTTGTATTCCTCACTGCATGACACCGTTTTATAGTTGAGACTCAAAATAGAATTCTGCCTGTCTTCGAGGACACCGAATTCTTTAAAGTCCCTGAAGAGTTGCGATATATATATTGTCA
Organism: Parhyale hawaiensis; assembly: GCA_001587735.2. Classification (NCBI taxonomy): domain Eukaryota; kingdom Metazoa; phylum Arthropoda; class Malacostraca; order Amphipoda; family Hyalidae; genus Parhyale; species Parhyale hawaiensis. The sequence continues at coordinate 8,595,474 of LQNS02015106.1, forward strand.
AAAGTATATAATAGATTTTGCTTCGCCGTCAAGTCTCCTCCAGTCAAGTGACTTGTAAAAAGCATGTGAAATTTGCCTAGCAGCGTTATCTATACCTAGTGAATATTATAGCTGCGTATATATTGATAGGTAAATACATTTTATGGTTGTGATAGCATACATATATGCTATGTAAGGCAAAATTTTTTGTTGGATGTGCTGTGTGCGGCAAAATTTATTTGGTATATAACCTGTCCTCTTGGGAAAATATCAATTGCCTGACGCGCAGTCAATTATTGTGTTTGACATTCTTCTCTTTGACAGCTTTTAGTAGAGGTAGTGACGTTTTGAATCGCCACTGTGGCAAAGATGATAATGAAGGCATTCTAGTTAACTTGGAATTAATGGAAATATAATGGTGAGGCGTAATAAATATCTGTTGACTATTTGTAAGACACAATTTTTAATTTGTGCGGAGAAACTTGCTGGGACATTCCGTTATCCGTAGCATGCTTTGGGAAATAGTTGACTTAAGCTTTTCTGGTGTTGAGTAGCAGCTATGTCAAGGCTTATGTGCATACGGGTATACTGTATGTAGCTCTCACTGTGCAGGTGTGAGCACTGACCGTTTGCCTCTGGTAACAGTACGGTACTACTGAAGTCTTATCCTTCCTAAGAGAGTATGATGTCTGAAAGTGCAACTGTCGATGAGACGAGTTATTGAAGTGTCTTCCTGCTGTTTTTTTTATATGGTTTACTACTGTGGCTGAGAATCGCACCGCTAGCGAACTTACCGCGCTAGTAGCTACGACTTATTTGGTTTACTGAGACACTACTGCTCCTGAGCAGCAGTAGCGCTGCTCAGGAGTAATGCATCACTGCTTCAGTGATGCATTACCACCAGTGATGCATGTCCGGTAGTTAACTCTCTGAGGCAGGCTTACTACAGTGATGGACAACGCTGTCTCCCGTCGATTTAGTTCCACGTCAGTTCCATTATTGTTAGTCTGATTGATGCAACCTTGAGTATCACCGTTGTTATTTTTTCGGGTTGACGTTTATGAGGTGTTTGTTATGATGGCCCTTCATTCAACTTGGAATATCTTTGGGATTCCTAACTTCCTGTGGGTTTTGCTGATATGATGCGGCCTTACACGGCGTTTGGTGTCTAGTCTGCCGCGAGATTGTTTCGTTGGACCGTTGCGTAGAGAAATGTACAAAACTTCATCGTTTTAGTAGCATCATTAGAGATAAGGACTTTTAGCCAGGGTCGGAAGTACTCCTCGGGTCATATTTTTATACAGCGTTCTTTTTATAAATGCTGCCTCGTTTTGTGCGCCTCTTGTAGTCTAGTTTCATTCATGTTTTTCATTTAAGGCGGTGCCATGGCGCATAGATTTTCATACGAGGTTGTTTGTCATTTATCGTTGAAGCTGCTATTGTCAGGTTTGAATAGAATTTTAAGGATCTTTGCTGTTAGTAGATATTTTTTTACTTAACGCGAGTGCGTATTGTTGAATTGCATCAATTTTTTCTTCTGTCATTGCAGTTTTAGTGTTAGAAAACATTGCAGATATTTGTCTATTTTTCTGTCTTGCTCTGTCTCGACCTCTTTGCTTCTCAGAAGTGCTTCTGGTCTGCTAGTTATCTGCTGCGCTCTGTGCATGCAAGTTGAACTGCCCAAGTGCAGTTGCCATTCATAACAATAACTTCTATTGCTACTTCTGCTATTTCTTGTTGAACTGCTTCAGTGATGCATATCATTTGTTACAGTCTGAGAACTTCGCTATATTCCTCTTGCGTGGGCGTGCTAGGTGTCCTGTATTTGTTGTTCTTCCACTTTCGCGTATCACTTGCTGTTTTGGCGTGCGTAACTCTGCTCTAACTGCCCGTACTAATTGCTCTTTCTGTTGTAAGTTCATTTCATTTGCATTTTCTGTAAAGGGTTACATCAAGTAACCCACAAAGTTTCTCGTTTTTCTGTTAGACAATTCACTAGCAACATCGCGCGAACTTTCGTGGTTTCTTGATAACGGGTACGGGTTTTCCTGCATCTCGACTCAGCTGCAGTGCCTCTTTGCAGAAGGCCGCCACGCGTCTCAGCTGTATATACGGTTTGTGTCTACTGTCTGTCCTATCATGCTTTCTCATATTCATTATTGTCGTAGCTTCCTAAGTTTAAGCGTTGCCTATCGACGCCATGCAACAAAGCTATTTTTTGCATTTTTTTGTCGTATGTGTCACTTGGCGCATATTTGTCTGCCAGCGGTGGCGCGCTCCCTTAATGCTAAGGCAAAATCGTCGGTATGATACGGCCCTAAAACTCACAGCGCCAGTAACAAAGATAGTTCGTGGGGTTTATATAGTGGATAGTCTCAGCAGGGAAACAATAAAAGAATTTCCCTGACTACCTGCTAACTTATCCTGTTGCTAGTCTAAATACGAAGGAATTCCCGTTCCCGTTAATAAAGCAACACAAATTGCCATTTTATAAAGGTTGCTGCTGCATACGTTTATCTGCGGTTAGGAAATGCCGCGCTGTCTCTGGTGTAAGAACTACGGTTTCAATTTTAGAGCCTTAAGATTCTCTTTTATTTGCTGCCTGCTGTCAGTTTTGTTTGTTTCTCTCATAATTTGTTGGCAGTGTGGACATAATTTGTAGAAAAAGTCAGATGCGGTATCATACCAACCAATAATTGTTAGGATTTATTTCTGTGATGACCGCGTAGCTTCTATATATGTCCCTCAGGGGTAGGCTATATTCTGGCGGGCCTTTTCCCTGCCACAATATATTTGGGCCACTCACACATAAGGGTCCCGAGTGCCTTTTCCGCAGGAGATGTCGCAGCTTGCCGCAGTTCCTGCTGATGTTAGTTTTGTAAAGTTAGGTAGGCTTTCAATACTTCCCCTTATGTTTCGGGAGGTGGGCTGCCGATCGAAGTGGCCGACCTATTCCCGCTAGACCTTTACCTTCTTGTATTTCGTTTCCTTCCCCTGTGCGGCGTAGCTGAGCGAAAGCGTTCAGCCGTGCCTGAGGGTTGGAGGTGCGCAACTTGCGCCTTTTTCCTGCCAGTAGCGCACTGATCATTTAGAATCTGAGACCTACCGGCAGAAAAGCCGAGACAAAATTTGAAACGAGACGACTTTGCGCCCTATTGGCGCACGAGCCTGTGTTAAACCACAGGAATAGTTCGGCGCGATATAGACATTGGGTCGTATGTTAAATCGACACTAAACACTCGTGAGTAGCACTAAGCACTAAAGGACGAGTGCCTCTTTCAGACTAAATATTAAGCACTCAACACTCAAAGACTTTTGAGTATCGTACTCAAAGTATTTAGTACTGCACTCAAGCTTCATATGCTAAATCCGAGCATTGCTCAGGTGCATACCTAACATACGTATCGTGAGTGTGCCTCGCATAGCACTTACGCGTTTAGTTTCTTGTGGTTTGTCATGCAGGGCGGTTGTTCATTTTGTACCGTGTCAAGAAAACAGTAACAAATGAATATAACAAATGAATGTACCACTATCCTCAACTCTACAGCCTTTTTACTGCCATTAACCATACCGACTCCAAGAAAGCTCCAACGCAAAGATCATACGCTACAATACTATTACGTTTAAAACTCAATCTTGAACCAGAAGTACGCTAATATCGGATTTCTATTTCTAAATAAGTAGAACTCTGAGGTTGAGTTATGATTATATAACTATACTGTCGGAGAATGATTTGCAACTGATCTAACGTTTGTGACTATCCTGAACTATCTTAACCTATCTAATCCCGGTCTGCACACAAGCCTAGACCTATAGTATTCCCGCATGATCACGGCACCATCAAGTGTGTATGCTGCGGGCTGTGTGCGCAGCACATTCCTATCTATTAACCAGGCATAACTAATAATACTGAAGTTTATTTATTATACTAAAATTTACAAGAGACTAGAACTATGTATCGGTGCACAGAGCTTACAAATCGAAACAAAGACCGAGATATAGAACCAAGTGCAGTCTATTAGATTCGGTATTGTAAAACTAACTCAGTTGCTGGAACCATTGCATATCAGCGTATTACTGAACAGACATTGGACGCGGGAAATATTTTCAGATTTATCAGTTGCTTATGGCAGCTCAATCTCTATAGAAGACTTGCCTGAATTGCAGTCCAAGAATTGGACTAGAGTCTGTTGGAGCTTTCCTGCAACCGGAAGAAAAGGAATCTAGGTAAATGATCTGACTGCAGGACTATTACATAAATTCTAGTAACCTTTCTATAATTTCGAATCCTTGATCATCATTTCTCCTTTAAACGTTTATTGTTTTGTTGTGTCGTCCATAAGCATCACTTATATTTATCTGGGTCGGTGACAGCCAGAAATAGAATGGTTCTTTCTATGCTGCCACATCTGTTCCCGTCCGTAAAAATGAATAAACGTATAATAAATTAATAATGAAATGACATTTACCGTGGTTATAGTAAAAATTTGTGAGTAGCAACTGGAATAACTAACGAAAAGTTTGCTTTTTAATTAAACAAATTCTAAGCAAAAGCATGTCACCGTTCCACTGCTAGACTGCCAGTACAGACACAACCATGCAGCTACCTAAAAGACGGAATACGAGAAATCATGATAACCGGGCACTCAACATATTTCAGCAAGGAATGACGTTATATTTTAGCATTGAATAAACTACAACGAAACATTTTAATAAATTAGAAAATTTCACGACGAAGCATTTTAATAAATCTTTTACATAACCTAAATTAAACTGTTTTAACAGTCATATTGTAAACTTTGTTCCAAAGCAAGTGCTGCACTCATAAGTATCAGTGTTGAGTATTCGGTCCTCTGCATGTAAAAGCTGAAGTGTAGCACTCAAGAAACAGTGCTACTTACGAGTGTTCAGTGCGGTCCTTCAATTTAACATGCGGTTTGAAGTATTAGGAGGCTAAGTGCTCTTATTAGCGTTTAGTGTTGATTGAACATACGACCCATTGTGTCCCTCATGCGCTAGTAAAATTTTGTACTACTTCTCTATATTTCTCCTTCTGTTCCTTGAGGTGGGCCGCTGGACTTCGCTCGAGGTGGCCCACCTAGTACACAGGGCTCCTACTAGCTCCCGTTCGGAGGGCCACGGAAGCGGCCGTCCGTATGAGCTTTTTCTATCTTCTCCTCATTTCTTTTTTCGTCTCTTTGAGATGCTTTGCGCCTTGTTTCCGTGCCCGTAGTAGCGCACGTGGCCGACTCGGGACAAGGTGTCACTGAACACTTGGTCGTCCGTGGTGTGTTCACATCACCTTTTGTGGGTGCGGTGGTAATCGCAGGAGATTACTAATCCTATCAACTCGTTCCTGATTCACTGGTGTTGTGTTTGGAGTGTTTATACCTGGTATATAATAATACTGCTTTCTTCACGCACCCTCTGTGCTTCCTTTAGTGTTCCAATTCTTACAGAATCTTTGATCCGTTCTTCAGTCTCTCCTTCTTCTGACTTGCTGCTCGGCGGCTTCTCTGTCTATCGTTCCCCGCTGTTCTGTTAAGGTCCCTTGAGTCTTCATTGTTTTGGTTCAGTGCGTAATTTGTAAGCGAAGATCCATTAATGAGGAACATGAATATTGATTATAATTTACACTGGTCGAAGTAGAGCTGCTTTTACATTGGTGCTCAAAATTTTGTCACCGCTTTCTGAATGAATAATTACTAATATTCAGTAGAAATATATATTTAAGTGTCAATGAATTCTCTAGTCTCAAATTATCACGAATCTTATTTGCTACACAAGAGGGTTGTCATTTTTTTCGTAGAGTTTTGCACTAGTTTGTACTGTGAGGCTTTTTTTTGAACTTGTGTTTAGCACTGAAGCTTTCGGTTGCCGAACGCACTTATTACTACAAGCTTGCTTTGAGTTCTCTCAGTTATAGTTAGTTGACTAAGGCATTGAAAAGCAGTGTTAGATTGGAAAGTTCCGTGACTTTCTTGGTGGGCATGAGATAACTATGGGTTATATTCGCTGTATGAGGTTCCTAAGAGATAACTATGGGTTATATTCGCTGTATGAGGTTCCTAAGAGATAACTATGGGTTATATTCGCTGTATGAGGTTCCTAAGAGATAACTATGGGTTATATTCGCTGTATGAGGTTCCTAAGAGATCCTATAACGCCACTTCTCATCGGTAAGCATGCAGGTAGTCCTCGATATGTCGTACATCAGTTCATCAAAGTCAGGATTGATATTAATAAAGAATCTAAATCAAACGCTCTGAGCTAGGCCCGTTTCATCCTCTGTAATGCTATAGAAAGTGGCGTGACTAGTTAGTGGCAATGCTACCTATTCCCTGATGCTAGTTGTTGCAAATTATATCGGTTAAAAATTTAAAACGATGCGTAAAGTGAACATTTTCCTTGTTAGTCAGTGACAGTTTAATTCATGTAAAGACAATAACTTCAAAATTATTAATGTACATAAGTGGGGCCTCCGCAACGTCTTACGTTCATGCCCACTTTGCTTTCTTCCATTCGTATGCACAGGTAGTCCTACTTATTTCTTTGTGTCCGTTGTTTAGCCCTCAGGGGCATATTGTGGCGCGCCCTTTCCCTGTCACAATATTTTTGGGCATCACGCACCTAAGGGTCCCGAGTACCTTCTCTGCAGGGGATGTAGCATCTGGCCTCAGTTCCTGCTGAGAAGGTTAGTTTAGTAGAGTTAGGTAGGTTCTCTCTATTTCTTTTCTGTCCCGCGAGGTGGGCCGCCGATCGAGGTGACCGACTTTTTCTGCGGGGCTCTTAACTCACCCGTGCGGAGGGCCACAGAAGGGACCGTCCGCACGGGCGCTTCTTTCTTTTGTCTTCTTCTCTTTTCGTCCTTCATCTCTTGCCACCTGAGCACAATGTTGTGGTTCAGGCTGTAAGTCGGTTAAATCATCTTTAGATCGCTATTGATTGTCTAAGTTTCAAAAATAGCGGGACAATACCAATATAATAATAATAATAATTGTGTCCTGTGCTGCTTTTTCTTTCCGGACTTGCGTTCTGTGCGCGCTGATCCTGTGTAGGAACGGCTTCCTGTATAGGTGTTATATGCTCTTATTTCTTCCTCGGTTATGCTGCCTTTGTAGTTGAAATGGAGTCTTAACCTATTCAATATTTACGTATTGTAAATAAACTTCGTAAAAAAATTAATTTGCTGAATGCACTAGGCCAAAGTATCATTGAAGTACATAACACTACCATGCTTCTCGAAAAGTATACAATAGTGATGTCAGAACGCGAGCACTAAACGAATTCCAAGAGTTTATACTTGTATAATCCAATTCCTGGAATTTGAAATTCTGAACGTAAATTATAAGTGCATTAAACAAGCGCGATATATAATTTACGAGGACTGCCTGTAGTGCTGCTGATGTGCCCAAGGGTAGATGTGGTAAATGGTGCTGCATGAATGTGGGCGTAAATTGGTAGATATGAAAGAAAAGTTAGTTCACGGTAATAAAACCCGTGGGAATTTTCAACACGAGAGTGGCTACCAGCTTCTCTTCAGGAGCCCTCTCGTACATGTCTAACTCCTCACATCAGAAAGCGTTTGTTGGATAGGCTTTGATAAGCTTTTGCCATCTGTCATAATATTGGTTGGCAGTTTTGGTTAACCAGTTGCGACGAGGTAACTTTTGCGTTGTGAACAGTCCTTTAATTCCTGTACTGCGTAGGAATGAAACACGGGAAATACATAGACTAGTTGTGTATGCACTGAATGAAGTTTTAATAGTGCGTGTGCGATATAATGCATGAGTAAAGCTTTATTTGCGGCCTGGTGTCTCGGAGACGCCCTGTATTTGCTCTGCTACAGGAGCAGTATCCCTCATACGCATGCAGTGCGGTCGTAAGTGAATCTTCCATTAACGGTAGTTGAAATGTATCTGTAGCCGTATTTCTGTTCCTTATATGGTTAAACTGGAAATATAACTATTGTTCGTATTAGTAAATGCAGAAGTTGTATAATTACCCTATCGAGGGATGCATTAGCTTGTAGAGATATTGCTTTTATATGCTATCCTACTCAGTATGGGACGTTACGTGTATGCAATACAACGAAACATAGGTGAATTATATTTATATAGTAGCCGTGCGCTTCCATTTCACAGATAATGGTTTATTCTTTAAGTCTCATCTCGCCCGACGTGACGTGCTGTTGCCAGGCCCAGGCGTGGATCCTTTGTGCGTGGGTTCCTAGATTTGGCTGACACTAGAAGTGTTGATTAGATATTACTTTGCTTTGATGGGGTCTGCACTGCTGTGGGGGGTGTAAACTTTCGTTGTAAGCACCTACGGTTGGGGCATTTTCAGCGACGTGAACTTATCTCATCAGCCTTTATTGCAACGTGTCTGGCGTATCAGCCAAACTCAAGCGCAATCTGCTTAGGATTAATATTGGACACTCGATCCAAAGCAGCAAAACCAATGTTCGTGACAGAAGCTTCGGACAAGTTCTTAAGCTTAATGAGATCAGTTTATCTCGATGAAAGCGTCTCACTCAACATGTAACTGACCCTTGTGTGGCCGCCAGTTACGCAGAACCGCGTGCCGCATCTGATCTCGACCTTGCCAGTTTTGTACTTAGTTGTTAATAGTTTTGTAAATATATGCTTTTTTTTGTACATTTCCAACAATCTGTGTTAGGCGAAGTCACTGAAGTGCTAGCAAAACTTTTTATTACTACTTTCATTACATTCTGCGGTCCACTTTGAGACGGCCTGCAATAGTGGTGCTTGCTCCTCCTGTGCTGCAGAGAAACACTATCGCTTGGCGCTGGTGCTGTTCTGTACTCTTGCTCTATTGTTGCAGCTGTCAGTCAGGTTCGATATTCTCACGGATTCCTCAATAAATGCTGACTTTGTAATAAACCTTGAGACTCCGTATCCTTACTTAAGTCACGACCTGTACCATACTCAGGTCTCAACCAACGACTACTACTAAAGCAACGTACCTGTCTCTGGAACCATTGTCCGGGGACCTTTCGCTGCAAGATGGATGAGGTGAGGCCTGTGCAGGAAGCAAAGAGTGTTGAACAGGAACACTCATTCGGACTAAAATAAAACTTAGCCGTGACTGCATGTTGGCGAATAACGTCACTGCGACGAGCAGAGGTATTTAAAGGTAGGGCCTCAGACCTTCGTTGGTTGGGCTTTTAATTCCAATCAAAAATATAAGCAGTGTTTTATTCTTGACGCGAGAGAAACCATAGTGTTAGTTATTGCTCACACTTCCTGTGCTTGACGACAGCCGTTTTACCGCGTGTTGTGCTTGGGTGCAGCTCAAGTAGCTGGCCACTCAGGAGCGGGAGCTTGAATGAAGTCAGAAAAATACGGTGATGTGTTGGAATATGTATTGTGAAGAGCCCCCTCCGGGGGCATAGGATGGGCCATAGGCCATAGGGTTAGGTTAGTTAGGTTCGCCCATCCTATGTTATGGGGAGTAGCGCCCCCAGGGGGTTAGAGTAGGTTACCTTAGCCATTAGCTAGGCCTTCGGGACGTCTGTCTTTCG
>LQNS02015106.1:8618936-8630467 GCA_001587735.2 Parhyale hawaiensis
AGGTTGGGTTGGGTTGGGTTGGGTTGGGTTGGGTTGGGTTGGGTTGGGTTGGGTTGGGTTGGATTAAGTTATGTTGTGTTGTTAATAAGGTTCGTATGGGATCGCTAGCAAGCCTATGATGAAACCGACTATTTTCTCCCATAGAAAAACAATACAAACTTCAAAGTTATATATCTCAAAAAATATGCATTTCCGACTGATATATATGGGTATCACTGAACTTCTCTAACAGACTACTATCAATTTCTAGTAGTGAATTAGCTGGGCACCATATTGGACTTTTGTAAAAATTTCAAATTTCAAAATAAAAATGTTTACTCATAAATTTCTGATGATCCTCTACATATGATTCAAATTTCCACACATTAATAAACATCTTAAGGACTATTTACTATCAAAAGATAAGGTATGTGTAATTCATGCCAGCAAAATTATCAAATTTGGAATATTTGTCCTTTAGTTATGGACGGTACTGTATGTTATGGAGAGCCGCGTCCCAAGAGGGACCTTGTGCTGTAGTTGACCTTACCCTCAGCTAGGCCTGCGGTATGTCTTTCCTTCGGACCTACTTGGCATTCTTCCGCTTCCATAGGTACTCTTACTGAAGTAATTTTGCTCTTTCCTTTCTCTTCCATTTCGATTTGCTAGTCCCATGTGCGTTGATCCTGCGCCCTCATGGGTTCCACACCCTCATGGGTTCCACATGGGTTCCACGTTCTGTCGACATACTGTATGTCCCTTCCTTCTTCGTTAGTGAGGTCGCCTTTGTTCAAGAAACAAAGGTTTATACTACTCAATGTATACAATATAATACCCTACGTACGGCTGTTGATCCTGTGTATAAACAACCTCGTGCATGGGCTCCACATTTTCAACGACATACGATACTATTTTTCGCTTCTTTTGCCTCTCATGAAATGATGTAGATGTAGGTGTGTCTGGGGAGGGGGAGGCGTAAACAACGTATACACTCACATCCGGGGTGGGTGAGCTAATAAAATGAACTCATCAGATTTTACTCTTGCATATCATATAGTGCAAGTATATTTATTTATCACTAATGACTATGATGAGATCATCTCAGGGACTGTATTTCCGGGGACGTTAGTTTTTTCCAGTTGCTGTAGCTTTAAATTGTTTTGGGTTGTGACTGGAAGATGCCTTGGAAAAGGCACGACAAAGGACAGCTGTATAGCTCACTTGAAGAGTAGCATTTCATCTAGGGCTTCCGAGTAGTTGATTAGGAACATGTCGCAACGTTTCTTTGATAGATTTGAATGTTGTACATATATAGCTTGTCAAACAGCCCTACGGATCTGCAACAATTCGTAGCTGCGTAGTTGAATGAGGACTGACGTTAGAGGTTTAGAGGACAGTCTATTTTTCACGCAGTATGGACTGCAGTTTTAATTTATGACGCCTTTTTTCAGATGTTTAGTGATGTAGCCTAATTGGCGTTCCAATCGCTCCTCTTATGATTCAGTGAAGTGAAGATCGCGCGTGTGGTGCAGCGGTGTCATTTAAAGATAGCGTTCTGTGGTATTGCCATAAAAGTTGGCCTTACGTTGTGAAGTGTTTCGGAAAAATGTAGCGTCACCGCGTGCGATGTGGATCTTCTGTTAAATGTTGGTGCAGTGTCTTGAAGAACATATAGGTTGAGCCATAAGCCACGGGGTTAGGTTCACCCATGACTGAACTAAATACGTTTCACAGTTCAGCCATACGGGTTGGCCCATCTTATGCTGCGGGGTAACGCTTCCAGAGGACCCTATAACCTTCCTCAACCTTTGCTTATAGACTCTGGCATGGAATTGACCGGTACCCACTTTGCTTCCTTCCATTTTTGCTCAAGGCTCTTACGTTTCTATCGACATACTGTATGTTCCCTATTTCTTCCTTGGTTTCATTGCTGCTGATGTGGGGGCACAGGCCTAAGCTGTTCAGTATAATAATGGTCACTACATTAAACTCTCTGTGCCCAATTTTTCCTTCTAAATTATTTTTCAACTCTCATTTACTTCTATGTTCTGCTCTTCTTTTATCGACATTGCTATTCAGTTGCCTTACATGTCGTCAGTGTGTGTGCATGAGTTCCTTGTTAGCTCGACATACTATAATACTTCCCTTCTTATTCCTTGCACCACCATAAAGGTAATGGAGGCTGTGGATTTGAATGTAAATAACAAACTGGTGCAGTGTTGCGAGTAACGTGTATTTTAGTTTTGTGTAATGTGTTTCGAAGATACAGAAAATGCACGAGGAGAAGCACCTCCCATTAGCTTCTTACAGCGCTATACCTGCATCATCTCTGGTGTCTTCAGTGGTGAGTACCCAGTAGCCTTTGAACTCTGGAACGTAAGACTCAAGGAACGAACTTCTCTTTCACAGTAATCTTTGTTAACGACCTTTTTTCGTATGGTCGTAGTATTGCTGGCCCTTACCCACAGGCTCTTCGACCGTAGACCAGTATGGTTACGGGGATGTTGCTTAGTATTCAACCTTTTTTTTTGTGTAGGGAGTGTCAGGCAGTAAACTGTCAAATCTATGGATAGATCTACAGTATTTACTTTTTGAATTAGATTCTTCGAGTAACAATTATTCTTGGGTTCGATTCGTTAATTGTAGCTTCCTCCGCTCTATGTCATACATAGGGAATCTCTTTTACCTGGAGGCTCCGGATGTTGCTTTAGTTAAGCAGGTAGGTGTCGGGGTTATTTTTCCGTGCTCCTCTACTTTCCTTTTTAAACCACTGGGCAGTGTCTAACTGTATATAAGGAGGCGTACATTTGTATGTAGTTTGATCTATTTTGTCAACTCGTGAACTTAATTTGGTAGTACAAGCACAGAAGTTTGGGTAGTCCGTACTGTGTGTTTGGCTGAGAATTGGAGATGGTAGAGATTATCGTGGGTTACCGGACCAATGGCTCCCTTTGAATTTAGCAACTCACAAGCCCAAGGGTCCTAGTGCCGTCTCCGCAGGGGTTGTTGCAGCTTGCCGCAGTTTCTGTTGACAAGGTTAGTTTTGTAAAGTTAGATAGGCTTTCAATAATACCCCTTCTGTTTCGGAGGTGGACCGCTGATCGAGGTGGCCGACCTATTCCCGCTAGACTTCTACCTTCTTGTTTTTCGTTTCCTTCCTTTGTGTGGCGTAGCTGAGCGAAAGCATTCAGCCGTGCCCGGAGTTGGAGTTGCACAACTTGCGGCTTTTTCCTGTCAGTAGCGCACTGACCCCTTAGACCTACCGGCAGAAAAGCCGAAATAAGAATAATTGATAATTTAAACCGAGATGTAATTGCATCGTAGTGTTAAACTACTGGGATTGCTCGGCGCGATATAAACATTGTGTCGCTGATGCGCCAGTTAAATTTTGTACTATTACTACTACTACTACTACTACTACTTGAATTTAGCCATGACAGTATTCTGTTGCGCCGATCTGCTAGGCGTAGAATATCCTTATGCCAGTATGAGGGCCATTTCAGGAAAAGCAGTAACCTTGTGAATATGACACAGAGGACAGATTTAGAGGGTTGCTGCCCTTGCCAGAAGAAAATCCCTCGAATTTAATCTATGAAATTTGTGCCTAACTACAATAGTACCTAGTGCACAGTACCAGTTCAAAACGATGCAATTCAAAGAAGTTTGTTTCTTGAGTCATTATATTAGAGTTCCAGTCCTTTTACCTAAAATATCCACTTTGCATTCATTGCGCGGTAGTGAACAGTTTATTTGTATATTATCCATTGAATTAAACAGTTCACGCAACCTTTAGCTTGAATACTGTTAGTTATGCTTTCTTGCTCTAAAACATCACACGTTTACTGTTTTAAGTCATGTACGTAATCAGTTTGTTTACCATACCGCGCTATGAACCGCAAAATATTTTTGAAGCTAAATTACTAGATAACTTTTCATTTGCAGACCGGAGCCTTGCTATGTACACACTTGGCAATCTTTGAAGTCAATCTTGTGTTAGAAGTTTGCAATTACTCGCCCAATTTTCAGCCACTTGTTCCTGGAAACACATGAACTGTGCAACTTGTTGGGCAGATGGCAACGTCGAATAAACTGAAAGTTTTCATTCTAAAAGAAAATAATGTTCTTGTTATCACAGAACTGCTAAAGATGCTCACTGTGATGTAAATGAAAATGTTGCCTAGCAAAATAGGGTTTCCAATTTTTGTGCTTGGTGTGTCTCGGCAAAATCGCCAAGCTTGGTGTTTCATACAAGTTCCGCTGTTTGTGTGTGTTTGTTTCGGTTCAAAGGGGCAGCAACACGATTCTCGCAACCTTTGTTACGTTGGTTTCACGGTGATAGTCAAATGAATGAGTTCACTCTGCTTATCTTCCGGATGTCTTTTTTTCCTTTATCTTTTTGCTTCCTCGTAAACAGAATTGTGCGCCTACAGAAAATTATTTTTGAAATATCAGTCGTCAAGTAAGTTTTTTCAGCTATTGTTACTATAGTCGAGTTTTGGATAATTGTGGATTTGGAGAGAATTAGAACGAGGGAATCGTTGCGGGTTTGTGCTGCATAAAAAAAAAAAAAAAAAAACTGACGCTGCAAAGCATTCGGACGCGAAGCTGAGACCTCAGCTCGTACATTTGACACTCCTGTGAAGCCTCCTTGATCTCACACAAGAGAATGTCTGTAATTTCACAACAATCCAATGCTTGACACATTTAACCGAAGCTTGCGTTTTTGCTTGGATAGCCTAGGGTCCAAAAGGCATCTTCGATGATTATTCTATCCTGATTATTTTTATATAAATGTTCTTTAAATATTCGGGAATGGATCGAAAATTTCATTGGCTAATAAGAATATTAGGTATTACTGTAAAGTTTGTATTGAAACTTTACAGTAATACCTAGTAATAATATTCGTCAAGCTAGAAGTTTAATTCCTTATATATTGTCGCTGACGTGCTTGCAAGGATATTCTTGGTGAATAAGTGTCATCTTAAAGGTGAATAACTCCTGCTAAATATTCTAATTAGCCTCTGAATATTTCAGACCCCATGAATCTTTTTGTTCGATGAGTTCGTTCGGCTCGGAATAATTATAGAAAAAAAATTGATTTTCCTTTTTTTTACTTGTCTGGTGATCTTGTTCATCAATCGCATTCTCTATTATTGCTGATCACAAAGTCTATTTTTTTGCATGAATTAAATGAAACTCTCAACGTTTGCATTAATCTGAATGCTATGTACCGCTAATGCAACTTCTAGTAATTTTTATCACAATTCATCGTAAAAAAACACTGTTCAGCTTCGATGAAAATTTACGAGAACCGAACGAACTTACCGTATCAATTTCTGTGTACCGTATCGCCGCTGGCTTCTGGGAACGCTGAGGTAAGTGCTATTAATAATATTAATGTATGTTCTACTGGTACTTGGAAATGTTTTATTAACGATTACTAATGTCATTTATTTCCTGTCACTGCATGGCAGAATCTTACTTCTCCCGTAGGAATAATACTAATATTATCGTATATGATGCTGTATTTAGTGACTGGTTAATTTTTGAACACTGGGGAGATGCAAAGAGCGGACCTCTCAATGTACAATTTGTGTTTTGTATGCATTGTTCATTTTTTCTGTGATCATTCGTGTTTCTTATTATAGATGTTTTTCCTGGGTTAGATGTTATACAAATGTTGCAAATACGCGCGTGTCAGACATAATGAGGCTGAAATTACTATTTATTCGAAACCTCCTATTCTCGATATTATTAATCACTTTTTGCTGTACATTTTTCGGTATTTATCATGTCATTGTCTCATACGTTATTTATAGATAAGGCTATTATAACGAGATTTTTTTAGACTTGAACGTTAGATTAGTTTTTCGCTATATCAGTTGGGCTAAGTTAGAAGTCAAACTTAGCTGATTTGTTGCACATGTCCACACTATAGGCTGCTTCACTTTGCTGGATATCAACTGGAATCGGGTTATTTTGCTACATATAATTTATAACCACAACCGACTGGTTTATTCTATATGAACGAGGCTGTTTTACTTAATTTTAACTAGACTGTTATGCTTAGTAATAGCTTGACTGCATTGCTCGATGATGAAGTGGCTGGATTTGTCGATATTAAACAACACTCATTTCTGTTCACTGGAGGATGTACTCTACTTAAACTGAACTGATGTTTCGAACTTACCATCGCAACAACTATTTTCTCTTTCAGACTGTACGGTATATTGCTCAAAGTTCTCTTAGATGTTACAGTTAACAGGATCATCTTGTAAATCGAACACACATTTCCCGTTGCTGCTCCACTTGGGGTAAAAGAAATACCACTCTGAAAACCTAAATTTTACATGTATAGGTATTGTTCTCGTCGCAGGGATTCATTTTAATGAATCAGAGGCAAAACTGTCAAGTACTTGAATTGTGATTGTACACTTGGTAAATCTAACAAACAGCTATTCGGTGTAACATTTAACTACCCAAATTTCGGGTAAAAAATGTCTAATGTATCAGCGCTATGCCGTATGTATCGTGATGCGTATGCATGAGCACCGTGTATGTATTTTGCTTACAAGTCTCCTTTTTTGTTAACTCATGGCACCATAGTTCTGTCCTATACTCTCCTTTGAAAACATTGGCACGACTTAACTTTTTCCAAATTACCGTATATATTTCAGTATAGCTCGTCTATTTACAGCTCTTTCTTTAATTAACAACACTTAGTTTATGTTTTTGTCACCTATCCAAAAGTTTTCCGATTTATTGTGTGCTAGTGTGACTTATAGTCATATTTAATTGATTTTACAGTTAGCTCCTATTAGCCATCTGTTTGTCTCACGTTAGGTTTGTCTCACGTTAGGTTTGTCTCACGTTAGGTTTGTCTCACGTTAGGTTTGTCTCACGTTAGGTTTGTCTCACGTTAGGTTTGTCTCACGTTAGGTTTGTCTCACGTTTGGTTTGTCTCACGTTTGGTTTGTCTCACGTTTGGTTTGTCTCACGTTTGGTTTGTCTCACGTTTGGTTTGTCTCACGTTTGGTTTGTCTCACGTTTGGTTTGTCTCACGTTTGGTTTGTCTCACGTTAGGTTTGTCTCACGTTAGGTTTGTCTCACGTTAGGTTTGTCTCACGTTAGGTTTGTCTCACGTTAGGTTTGTCTCACGTTAGGTTTGTCTCACGTTGGGGCTTCTAAACTCGGTGCCGCATAGATATCTCGCCATTCCCGGATTTCCAAAGAAAATGACAGGGAATATGTGTATCATATATGTAAGTAGCTAAGTTCTAAAGATTCGATTTATAGTACGGCTGAATTAAACAGTTGAGAAATTGGACGGAAAACCTCGAAGAAAAATAGAAGCGTTCACTTCTTGGGTAAAGTAATACTGTCGACGAAATTATCTTAATTTTAAATTGAAGGCGTGCTTTAATCGTAAATTGATTAAAAATTTGAAAGCAGAGAAAAGAGTTGAGGAAATCATCGCATAATTGAAAACGTTTCGGAGTCCCGCTCCATAAATCCAGTTGAAAGAATTCCATGGACAAATTGCTTGTTGCTCAGTGTTGCATAGCTAAAAAACGCGATCGTCCTTCTACAAAGCTGCCTTGATCCATTTCCAGTAATTATCAGTGACAGAACAGCGTCCTATACCACATGTGCAGATAGGGATCGTATCGTGCATTTTGTCATTGAAACTTTGATACTTTTATGAAAATTTAACTAGGTCTACTGCTTCTGTGTTATAGTGCAGTTGTGAAAGCGCCCACACGGCCTCGATCAGAAGTGGCCAACAAACGCTCCAGATTGAGTTTCTGGGCTAAATTTCACTCCAAATGTGCGGTTTGGGTACACGCCTTATGGATGGTGTGACTGATTCCTAGCTTTTGAAATTTTACTCGTGAACGTATTTGTGACGTTAGAAATGCAAAACAATAGTAATATAGCCAATTATATGATATTAGTCCACTGCACTGGTAAATCGGCAGTTTTCGAGTGCACCATGTGCCTAACGTAAAACAGTTTTGTGGTGAATTTCAAGTACTACACATACACCGTCTTCTACTTGTTACTAATTGTACGTGAGACCACAAATGAGACTAGGGCGTAACTTGGGACCGTAAAGTTTCGTTCCCCGCGAACCACAATAATATTAGTAGACTCCTGCATGGCTCTGTGGCCCATGTGTTCCCAGCACTCAGTTGTAACATATTTAACCAGGTCACCTGTGAAGCCCATGGACCGGATTGTGACATTTCAGTACCTCAGTTGCTGAACATAGTACGTGCCCTTATTTTGGAGATACTGATAAATAATTCATAGCACTGAGTTTTTCAAGCCTGCTTGCATTAGAAGGTAAATGATGTAATGTGTTTTGATGTCCCTCTCCCTTTTTACTGTATAGCACTAAACACAATCTATAAAATAATTTTGCTTGAGGCTCCGTCCGCCCAGTGTCTGTATGTTACGCTTTTCAGTATTAGCGGAAGCTTCAACTTGCAAGAAGCACTGATTTTCGTTGGAATGAAGTTCAATCGTAGCTGTCTCTTTTTCGTTCGCTCATGAAGAAATTTTCAGTCAGCTTCGAAGCAGAGATATAAAGTTCATTTTACACGTGTCATTCACACAGCACCGATTTCCATATCTTATAATATTTACTTTACTGGGGTCGTATAACAATCCAAATATGGGAAAATTCGTAGCCAAGTTATAATACACGAGCTCTTCTGAACTGCTTAATTCTAAAGCATTTTTTGAAGCGCGATGTAATCCCATAAACTGACAGAAAAAGTACCTTCGGTGACATGAATCAATTATTTATAAAATGGGCTGAGCGTTGTACTTAGTGGGAAAGCTATTGCAAATAAAGTGTGAAGCAGCCACGGGTCCACTAGTGGAATTGAAATCATCAAATGCGGCGATGAAAAATGGAAATAATGTTAACTTTAGACGATGAGAAACAAAGCTTAGCGACGACGTGTAAATATAGTGTAAAGCAATGAGAAATATACCTTCCAAGAGTGAGATTGCTGTATTTATTTTTATGCTGTCTCTATGTTTATATCATGATATGCAAGGGCGAAAACTTTGCTGATAAAACATCTGCGGGATCCACCGGTGATAATCATAGAGTATAGATAGGTTGTGTAAGGTGACTTTGTATAGATGTATAGACGGGCGACGTTAAGCCCACTGCATACGGGCTACGGTAAACCCGCTGCATAAAAGTCGAAACACTTAAGCGCTTCACGTTCTTGGAACAGATGTTTCTGTACACGTGATAACGGCTGATTCTATTAAGACACATCGGTTCTAAATATGTACAGATGCGAAGTGAAACTCAATAGAAAGTCAGGGAGAAATTCGAAACTGAGCCAGTGGCCCTCGCAGTTGCGGAATTACTGCTGCGGCTCGGAGTTTATGCGGTTTTTTGGATGTAGTAAAATTAGACAAGTCGAAGCTGCATCCACGGCAGCGTAGTGGGAAGGGTAGGGAGGAACGTTTCCATGTTTCGACTCTCGTGTCCAGCAGACATGAGGTTAGACCCAGTTCTTAAGGATTAAAGGACAGACGCTATTTATGGGGTAGGCTAGTTTAGGTGGGGCCTTAAGAGGAGCTGCATTAGATCGAATTAAACTGAGTTATTATGGCGTAGGTTAGGTTTGCTAAGTCTTAGAAACTGAAAACATTAACCGGGGAATTTCCACGGGTTCGGCTAATTTACATTAATGATGTACTTATTGTATTTATGAACAAATCCGGTTCATTTGCAAATACCACGAATCTAAACTGCTCCAAATTTTACAGACTTGTGGTAAACTAAAAATTGACTACATTAATAATTTTTTATTATTCTTGGGTCTTCTCATATTGTAGAAGTTATCCTAAAGCATTTCTGTATAGAAGACAAAATAGGTATTACTGCCACAATGAAAGGAGAGACAGCATCGTGATGTTCACATTGATAGTGTTACGTTGCAGTTATGTAGGCACCCTGAAGCCATGTTGCAATGAAAACCCTGACCGGGCTACCGTAACCCGAAAAACGTTTGTCGCAATCAGAGAAATTAATGCAATAATGCAAGTGGTTATTGATTGCGACTCGATCCTGAGCGTTGGGTAACACGGTGTAACGAGGGTAACCATGGAAACGTGATTGCAACTCGCCTTTGTATCATTGAAAAAAACTTATTATCAAGCAGAATACGGACAAGTTTTAACGAGAGTAGAGTATAAACCCTGGATGGCAGTGACGCGCACAGTATTAATCATACTCCATTTAGGTTAGTGTGTACTATTGACACATTAATAGTATACATGGACG
Source organism: Parhyale hawaiensis (assembly GCA_001587735.2). Classification (NCBI taxonomy): domain Eukaryota; kingdom Metazoa; phylum Arthropoda; class Malacostraca; order Amphipoda; family Hyalidae; genus Parhyale; species Parhyale hawaiensis. Next base: position 8,629,231 of record LQNS02015106.1, read on the forward strand.
TCTATACGCACAACGATCGAAGGATACCCCTACTACTACTAAGGCAGTGTGTACTTTACTGAGAAAATTTATCCTTGCATGAAAGAGGAAGAAATACCATCAGGAACGTCATTCCACTATCGATAGCTTGCCTAGCACGTACTTCACTGAGAAAATTATAGCTAGATGCCAGAGAAATGATACCCTTCCGAGTATCATCTCAGTTGCATTAGTGTATATTTCACTCAGGAGTATTAGAATTGATGTTGTAAGCATACCGGGACCTCCCAGCCCGCGAAGCAGCAAGTCTCACCTCAAGAGACGACACAGATACACTCTCCCACCACCTTCATCGCGTTAACACTGAGGGCAGCAAACCAGCAGCAATAAGGGGTGTTAATGAAATTTGAGAAAACTCCAAATCTTGGGGGGGGGGGGCACGAGTTATGGAAGCCCCGGCGTACAAGGACAAATACACCCCCAGACACACTGAAAATAAATCTTTGTCATGCTCCGCGATCTGCAATCAACTGTGAGTGACGGCAGCACGGAGAGTAATGCCCTAGTTATACTAGCCAGTCCTTTTCTGAGGCAAATCAGTCGCGCATAACCATAGAAATCAGAACTGAATGGTAGAAAGACTTTATGAATTATAGAAGAAAGTCTCATATATGACCTATTAACCTGAAAAAGTCTTGCTTTGAACTTGCAGGTGTATTATCAGATGGGACGAGACAGATTACTTGTATAAGCAGTACTCCAAAGCTCCAGAGAGCTCCGGTTAGAGAGAGGAGGCAACGTTATATGACTTACTAAGTTCTCGAATGACTAAAAATTAAAAGGAGTCCGCTGTAGGTTTCTGTCCTTCGATACGCTGGCGGGTATTTTACTCTCCTGAAAAATTAGCCGCGGATGACAGTGGAGCAGGGATCGCCAGGCAGCCACACGCCGGGGTCGCCCTTTTCGCCTCTGCTGCCCTTGGGTCCAGGCGCCCCCGCCATGCCACCTCCTCTGTTACCAGGGGGCCCGCGGTTACCTCGGGCCCCGTAGCAACACTCTCCTTTGGGGCCAAGCTCTCCTAGAGCTCCTCGTGGTCCTGGGGGCCCAGGGGGCCCTGTGTTGCAGGTAGACTGTGGGCACGCCCCTGGTGGTCCCTGAGGACCAGCATTGCCTTTTATGCCTGGTGGTCCTCTGTGGCCCTTGTCGCCTGGAGGGCCCGGTGGTCCACCAGCTGTAATAGGAGTGGCCAGCATCAAAT
>LQNS02015106.1:8630743-8641979 GCA_001587735.2 Parhyale hawaiensis
TTGCAGGTAGACTGTGGGCACGCCCCTGGTGGTCCCTGAGGACCAGCATTGCCTTTTATGCCTGGTGGTCCTCTGTGGCCCTTGTCGCCTGGAGGGCCCGGTGGTCCACCAGCTGTAATAGGAGTGGCCAGCATCAAATATTATCTTTGATATTTGTATCGTTGTACGATTCACATAGCCCTCTACGCATTATTGTGCTGCAGATGAACATATATTTACGGTGTACTACAATATGGTTTTCGCTATGAATTCAGAGAATCTTATCGGTATTTTGATCGAACAAAATTCTGACTAAGGGGACCCAATGGGTTACCTTAGCCTTAGCTAAGCCTTCGGAATATCTATTTTCCTTGCACGTTTTGCTTCTTGCACTTTTCATTCTCCTGCTGATGGTCTAGTCTGTTGCACCTTTTCTCCCCGACTGCCTATTCTCATGCGTATTGATCTAGCGCGGGAACACCCTCGCGCATGGGTTCCACGTTTCTTTTCTCTTGGCATGCGTTACCTATGTCACTGCTTTTTTCTTCTCTTTGAGTAAGAAGACATAACCGAGGAGTGTAATGATAACCATATTCACAGTATTTAGTGCTCAGCGTTTCAAAAATTATAGTAATAGCATTCATTCCAGAATGTGTGATTCCTAGCAACAGTGTTACCGAGAACTAAAGTCAACTCACCTGACTGTATTTTCAATCTCAGTTGCGCCACTGCTGTTGTGAGGATGTCAATTCTGTTGTCCAGTTTGCTGAACTGGTCAATTTTGCTCTGCACGGTGGCGACTTGTCTGATGAGCTCCCCCATGTCTCCGTCACACTGTAAATGATACGAGATTTTCTGAACGCAGACACTGGCAGAAATACGAAATGTACACACTTCTTAAGCTTTGCCAAGCGGATACATTGTACGCCTGAGGCCAATGTCTAGCCCTTCGAGCGCCTCAGGTAATTATAGAGGTAAAATATAATTGGTAGTAGAGCTCCTGTTTCCTTAAAAATATGTGTTAAGATGTCTATTGATAATTTTTCTTACCTGACGGGTACTGCGGGGTGCACAACCAATGTTTCGTAGTACACGTTTCCTGAGCTCGGTCTTCTGAGATGTTTCAAATTTCTTCCAACTTATTAAATCTGCTTTTTTCCAGCCCATCGTCCGCACTCACGTGCTATACCGTATCTCCCATTGTTTTATGCTCGGAATAACGCTGATGAGCTGAGTATTTCTGCTACATTGCTTGCATGCCCTCATACCCATTCCTTGAGATACAGGATTCTTAATTGTTCGCTTTCTGCAGACAGCGGTTGATGGGTCTATTCTGTTTTCTGTTCCCCTGTCTCTATTTTCATTGGGCCCTACACCAAATGCGATTATATTTTCTCCTATGTGTATTAATAGAATCCATTGTTACAGTCGTGACTGAGTTCGCATCTTGCTTTCAGCATGCCCATTTCGCATCAATTTAGTCTAACCTGATGTTCTACATTCTATTCGTTTTTTTCCATTGCCAAACTGTTTCCAAACTCGGTGTTGCTTCGTTCATTAGTTGATAATCATTCCTGATGTACATGTTACTCTCTCATTATCGTGACATTCCGCTGCTGAGGCTAGAAACCTTAAACTATATCGTTATTATCGCTTTCTACTACGATGATTAATAATCATAATTAATATTTCATTATTTTTACTGTATTATATACTACCAGTGACAACCATCACCTGAGGTACGTTGGAACAGCAGCCGCCTCTCTGACTGATCTCACGAATTGTCAGGAGGACGATCTGCGTAGGGTCGATGGTGATGGTGCCTCCGTGACACCTGCACTGGCCGGGCCTTCCAGGCTCCCCGGGCCTTCCTGGACAGCCGCGACCCGGCGGACCAGGAGGCCCTTGTGGTCCAGAAGGAGAGTACCCACTTTCCTGGAGAGGGGAAGCAAGAATTACAACTTTGTACTCACGTTATCCTTTACTGCAAGCTTTAGGCAGCTTCGCTTGCTCTCTATTTTCATCGAAATTATCTAATTCAGCTGGCCTTAATTTGAGTTCTTTCAAATCTTCAGTGGTGAACATTTAATTCACTAATTTGGGACGAATTTCAACTGCTAATTTTTTTTTTTTGAATATTATATTTTACAGGATACATGCCATCTACGGCACGCTGTACGTTGCAAGGTTAACGCTTTGAAGTCTCTCTTAGGAAGCAATTTTTGTCGCTACAGTATTCAGAAACATCACACAATTATCATTGAAGAAATGAAAGGAATAATGAAGAACTTTTACGGCAATCATAATCCTACGAAGCCTCTCTATAGCTCTCCGTTCTACGTCCTCGCATTACAAACTCTTCAACTTTAAATATCGCTGACAAGCAACTGTGTGACAGGAGAAGCCTACAATAAAACTTTAATTTTTTTCGGAAGAGTAGTTTTTTTTTTTCTCTGCAGCGAAAAAGCTTCAAGAATTGCTTACACCATCTGCTGCATGTATTGCGCCTCATTATTGAAAAAAAGTACAAATTCAACTTTTGTGTTGCTCAAGTGATGAAATAATTCAGTTATTGACGCCTTGAAAAAATCTGTGTACGAAGTTCTTTGAACTGGGAATTATGTACTTTGATGATTGGTAAATTATAACTTATCGACTGTCCCCGCCTAGAGGAATTTTCGCTGGAAGCTAGTACGTGTTCCTGTAGATACTTATTTGGTCAGATTAGCTATTTGTATTACATACAATGAAACCGTTTTTCGACGTTCGTAACTTTTTCGAAAATATTATGCTGAATGGTTCAAGTTGCATGGGTACGATGTGCACATCTAGCGGTATTCTTACTTACCGTGTAATTTAAAATCAGAGACGAACTTGGGCGACAGACGTTCTTTAGAACGACAAATCTTCTGAAAATATCAGGTGCTCACTGCTCATCCCGCCAGATACTTACGACTACAACCCTTTGCTTTCTGAAATACGCGTTTTGGAAGTTTCATTGCATTTCTTTGGATATTAAACTTCTATAAATGTAATAAGTTTTCTATGTGCTGATTTACTAAGAAAACTATGCCTCTATCACAGAAGTTTTGAAATTGGCCATTGCACGGAGATGATATCAGAGTTTCCAGCAGCAGATGCTATGAACTGCTTTTCAAAACTAAATATCAATAACTTAGCTGAGGCTCCAGTACCAAAGGGGGGACGAGCCGTACATCCAACAAGATCCATATCTTAGCTGGTAATAACATCATTAGCAGAAAGGTTAAATTACCAACATGGACATAATGTGATAGAAATTGTCGTATTCTGAATAGAACGCGATACTACCAGCGTTGTGGAACGACTCGCTACGGTCAGGCATAGCAGGACTGAAAGGCCGAGGCTGATGAAAGAAAGTTCGTCATTACAAGATCAACGATCAAGATAATGTCTAATCCACACAAGCAAAGATGGGACATAAGCCCAGCTGCCTAGTTCGCACTGAGCTTCACGTCGGAATTGAGTAGACAAGAGAGGTGCCACTCCTTGATATTTCTCCATCATTGCACTTCTGCCTTGACCTTGGGATTTTGGTAAGCACTTGAAGAAGATATGCGGAATTTTAAATCTGTACTTCTAATAATTTTCTGAGAAATGCTTGTTACAACTAATTAGTTACTATCATAGCATGAGTCGACTCGATTGGTACCAGTTCGCTGTTCTCATGGTTCAATCATGCATTAGAGATACGGGCTATGGGATTAGAAAGAAATCTTGAAATGGGATTCGAAAGAAATCTTGAAATAAATCAGGGATTTGAATAAAGGTTTTAGTATTTAAAATACCCTACTGCCGTTAGTGTTCATGATTAAAACGTTTGAGTTGGGGGTTTGTGCCAATCGGCTGTTATGTGATTGGACTTGAAATGATATTTTTCCAAACTATTTATCAAGGTTATACCTTAAGCATGGGTTGTAGTTGATGTTTACCCAAGTAAAAATGACTTTATCTATTTTTCAAGCGTTTTCTCCGAAATTTCACGTTCAATGTCAAAATGCTAAAATCCGGGGAAAATTCGCAAGGAGTGGCAACGCTCATGAGGGGCCACGCGCGGCATGAGGCTCAGTGTAAATTAAGCTTAGACTCCAGGCAGCTACGACGCTTCATGTCCTGGATGCACGGACCTTGTTGTACATGGATGGCCAGCGATTTCTTTTACTAAGCCTATGGCTGACGCGTAAAGCTTGGGAACATTAGTATTACCGTGCACTCATACGACGGTCCTGGAGGACCAGGAGGGCCGGGAGGCCCCGGAGGACCAGCGCCCGTGCATGTCGGGGCCGGAGTGGAGATGACGCATGGGTTGTACGAGTACCCAGGCTGGGCCACCCCGGGGTTTGTAGCAACGTTGTACGTTGTCTGCCCTGCCGCAGCCTCCAGCAAAAAATAACCTGGTAGAGCACTGGTGGCTGGACCTTGGAGAATGTAACTTCCCGGAACTCCAGCTGCTGGGCTTGGCACAACGTAGCTTCCAGGGACCCCTGTTGCTGGCCCTTGCACGACGTAGCTTCCAGGGACCCCTGCTCCTGGCCCTTGTACGACGTAGCTTCCAGGGACTCCCGCTGCTGGCCCTTGTACGACGTAGCTTCCAGGGGCGCTCGCAGCTGGACCTTGGAAGACGTAACTTCCGGAGCCGCTAGCCATTTCAGGCAGCACGACTGCAGGATATTCCTCCAAATTGGCTTGATTTTGTGGCACTTCCGTGCAGTACACCTGGCGCTTCATCTTGTTGTTGTCACGCGGGTCATACGGAGCGAGAAACTCCAGCAGTTGGTCTAACGCCTCTTCGTTAGAATTCAAAGTATTATTGGCTCCTGGAGTACCTGGAAATATTACGGATATCAGTTAGCGATATTTTAACAGACGCATGTGATTATATCCTAATATGATATATAATGTATTTCGCGGGGAAACGGGCTTGATTGTCTACACTTAACTGGAAAGAACATATAACTAGCGCCAAAATATTAGCTTGTATCGAAGGAAATATATATAAAAAAAACAAATACACTTTAGTATGCTTGGTTAGAGAATAATCCAAAGTTGATGAAAGTTCTGAAGAGCATCGTCATAGTTTAGAACTATCAAGCTAAAGATGCAAGTTGATCTCTCGGCAAATCGTTTATAGTTTGAGTGTAATTATTCCAAATTGCTACTCAAGGAGTGCATAAAATATTCCGAGCGTCTCACAGATATTTGTGAGACAAACAAATAAAATATTTCTCTCTTAATATACTTCTATTTATATGCTTGATGAACAGATAAATACACAATAGTCGTTATTATTGTGTTTGATAGTTCCCTAACTGGAAAAAAACAGACGTCATTGGATGAGTCACAGGCCAATGGTTAGGTTTGCCCATACCACATCTGCATCCTGCTAAGCTTAGCACGTTTACTATAATGTCTTGAAAAGATGAAACCCGGTGCCGTGTGGGTTTTACAACCGACTACCTGCTTTTTTTTGCGAAAAAAATAGGTTTTTTCCGAAAAAGGTGCGCTCCCCTCGCCCCTGTTCCTTGGCCGCTGTGAGTATCCACACCAAAAAGCGCCGTGTTGAATATTAAAAGGTGTCGCGAAAGGTCGATTTGTTTGTCGTCGATCAGACAAGGCAAAATTCACGTTTGGCTTGAACATAACTGGGACACTGGGAAGAAAATGAAGACGTTAGTTATATTTCTTACCCAATCGTGGTCTAACATGCAGAATTGAACACAGATGTTAAAAAAAATTGACAATGAAAAATAGAACTTAAATGGCTGGCGGCCACAATCATCAGTCACAGTCTCTGACCTTCACAGTATCTCACCTTCACAGTATCTCTAACACCATCCGGCGCCATTCTCTACTCAGCTCTCCGGCTGGTGGGCACAGTCCTCGGTCACAGATGAAAAGGAAAACTGAGCTCAGTGGCTAGAATATCTGTTCAAAGTCAGCATTTGGAGATTGTCTTAGGGATGGGAAGCTAATTTCGGTGTTGGCGACAGGAAACAACCGGCACTGCAGCTCCTCGTTCTTGATGAGGGGTCAACTGTACTCTTGGGGAAGCGCTACCTCTTCTGTCCGCCGTGTCGTTGATTACCTGGAATGCTTGCGCCAATTCCTGGAAGACAACGTAGGTCCGGTTTGCTGCCCTCACGGTTTGTTCCGTCCGCAGGAATGTCGAGTGCACCCGTTTCTTGCCGTTCAACAAGAGGAGATCGAAGAGTCTCACCGAACAGCGGCTAACGAAGGATTCGAGGGGTCACGGGAATCAAACGTGTTCCCCCCAACCGCTTGCGTGACTTCGTGGCAGCAGGATCGGGCAAGGTATGCGACAGAGGAGTTCACCGCCACCCCGTCGTCGAAGAGGTCCAGAGTTATAAGCTGCGCCCAATGGCACTACAGGTGCCGCCGAAAAGCCATTTTCGCGGCATCATGGATACCTTTACTCGAGTACACGTCAGTGAGCTGTAAGAGGCAGCTGTCGTTAGCCTGATCGCGTTAGGGCAACGGTGACTGGTGCCAGAAGCGTGCGAAGAGAACCGGCACAAAAAATATAATAATTAAAAAACTAAAATAACACTACGCGTGTTAAACCTTTCTCTTCGTGGGCCGCCAGGAGGAACTGGCTGTGGAAGAGGATCATCAAAATGCTGTTGACGACTTTCGACATACACAGACAATCGTGTATATATAGTACCTGCTTCGTGGAAGGTAGGACGTACGGCCCACCATTCAGGATGGTGAAGGAAACCTGCAGCAAGTTGCGGTAGTACTCCCGGACCTGGTACTGGTCGCCGTCTTTCAGGTAAAAGCACCTGGCATTCGCACACTAGGATCAGGGCCCGCCACAAGTATGAACTGCATGTCTAGGATTCACTAACGGCTAGGGAACAAATCGCTATCCACCGCTGAGTAATTGGTCTTGTCGACGAGCTCCCAGCGTATTTGGAAGCATCTGCAATGGGCCACATTCGGGCTGTCTGAGGAGCCCATGGTGGCAGTGAACACAGCGGCGAGTGCTATCTTGATGACATGATGACGGCAGGCGTTCCAGTTGATGTCGCCACCCACTGCTTCCTCCAGGGATGTGCACACGCCCAGCGTGAACCAGGTGTTTCCGAATCGTGTTGAAAACCAGTTTTGGACTATGCCCTTTATATCCGGTCATCGAGTTTCTGATGCACGCCAGGACTTAATTCTTTCCCGTTCCCCGGCTTATCTTAAGGTCGGCGAGAAGTAGCTCCTCACCTCTGTCACTGCCGAGAATGACGATGTGGTTGACAAGGTGGTTTCCATCTGCGATGTCCGGCAGGAGCTTGCCGGAGTTCGTTTGGCTTAAAGGCTTAAGTCGAGGTAAAAGTCACCTTTTTGCGGCACCTGTAAATGTCGTGCATTCGGGTTCTTATTTCATATACGTACCCTTATGATGACAAGGAACGAGGGCGAAGCGGGAAGTTCAACTTATTGAACTTTTTTTCACCTCTTGGGCTGGGCTATTTCAAGTTACATACCTGTTTTGGTTGCCTTAGCGGAGGGAAGTTGGACCGAGGGACTGCCGCGGGAGCTCCCTGCACTCGCCTGCAGCTGCACCAGCGCCAGCAACAGCGGCCACGCGCTTCTCATCTTTTAGGAACGATGACGTCAACAAAAGCCAATATAGATTTATGTAGCTAATAAATATTCCAAAACAACATGAAAAAAACGGAAAGACCTTTTGTGGCTTAAAGTCTGCTATACATTGTCTCTTTTCACATTTTTTCCCCACATTTTTAGATAATAAACAATGGTACACGAGTTATCTGCATAATGAAATAAGAATTAAATACCGAGAAGCCTCCATGTTGAGAAAAAATACTTTTTTGCTTATATTTTACCACAATTTTTCACAATTTCTTCTTCATTTGTTCATCAAGTACCTTCCTAAAACACAGTTCACAGTTAAGTAAATTGTATTTTCGATATTGGATAATTTGGATATAATTCTTTTTTAAAGTGTTAATATAAAATCGAATCTGATAAGAATTAGCTTTAAAAAGTTAACACAGACTTTCTGTAACAAAGAGTTTACTGCGTGTATTGCCTCATACATTTATTTCGTTGCATTTCCGAGTACATATCCTACTACTGTTAGCCTTCGCGATTTGCGAGACGTGTTTTTTATATTGACTTGACGCAATTATCGACTGAAAGATGAAACACATTCCACAAGAAAACCAGAACCGATTTGCCGTTATGTATGTTTTGTATCCGTGAAAATTGTTTATTGACATTATATTGAGAAGTGAATGCATTCACTCTTTGGAGAAATGGGTTATTCCTCTCTTTCCGATCCATTTTCTTTCTCGTTTCCTCCTTCTTGTTCCTTTACGTCTCTCTTTTCCTTTCATTTTTTAGTTTTTTTTTTCGTTTCATATAATATCCATGTATCAAACGTCATCTTTAATTACGCCTAAAGGGGTACATTTTCAGTGCTATTCGTGATAGTCAACAAATATTATAACTTGAAACGTTCATTATTATTACTGCAGCTAATTTTTATTTTCGTAATAAATTCTGCAAAGCATGCTGTGTGTGATGTACAGCTCACTGCCAATAATGTTTTCGGCCATAACTTGTAAATAGGGCACATAGGTAGATTCCTATGCATATATATAAAGGCTATAGATTCGTAAAATATAATATGTACTCGTAAAATATAAGATTCTATACGGAACCTTTGAAAGTATTATAGCGGGATGGATTTAGAACTTTTAATGCTCATATTGACGAAAATATGAAAAATGCGGAGAAACATAATGGCAGGTACAGTAAGCAGAAAAAGGGGAATTTCTGATACCCAAAGAAATGTAATGGAAACGCGCAAACATTTTACTTTCAACAAAAAATAAACATTTATTATCACTCGCAAGCGAAGCAAAGAGCATGATTATATTTTCATTGAAGATTTAGGTATATATATTTTTCTGCGCACCTAAAAAGACGGAAAAAGAGTTGAGCAATGTTAATAATTTTTTTTTGTAGGGAGTCAGGTGGGTTTACCTAGATGTGACCCATGCCAGAAAACTAGAATTAACTCACCATGAAAAATAACGGCGATGAATTTTGTTGACTGTCCACCCAAAAAAAAGAGGCTGAAGAAGTTGAGGCTTAATAATATTTTTTAGGCAATCAGATGGGTTAAATGAGGTGATAAAAATGGCAGTAACTTTGAATTTGCTGGCCACCAAAAATGACGACACTGAATTTGTAACTCCAGCCATAAAGAGGCAGAAGGAGTTGAGCCATCATCATAATCTTTTTCAGACAGTCCGGTGGGTTGACTGAGATGTGTAAAGTGCCAAAACTCTAGAGTAAGCTAGCCATAAAAATGACGACGTTGACTTTGCCCCCTACCGCGGGTCATTTTCTTACGCTACGAGGTGTTCTAGTCATTGCTATTGCATAGCGGTTATTTATTACAAACCTCTATTTTGACTTATATTATCATCACACAATAGAACATTTTCGTGGTTGTGTGTATTTGTTTATATATTTATATGTTGATAAATTTGTATGTATCGTGCCCCCTCTTAACAAAATAGATGAGCGAATAATAGGCCAGGTTCCAGATTTTGTAATTAGGCTGCGTTTCCATGGAGATCGATGACCAGGTTGAAGGAGATGGTGAAAGTTGTCTCCTTAATCCTTTTTCTCAATGTACTTCTTGCTTGAAACACTTCTTGGAATCGAAAAAATAGAGATATTGCAGCTTCTCTTAGCGCGGCCATGCAGCCTTATTTTATAATAGCTTTTTCCACACACCGAACCGTATGTATGTTCTCAGTTTACTACGTTCAAATTCAGAAGCATTTAAACGAAAGGCGGACGAGGCGATGATTTTTCTCCTGTAGTAGACATTATTTTTTTCCGTTTGCCATGTTCATTTTGACGGAGCTGATTCTCTATCTTGACCATAGTTCATTTACTACAGATAGTTATGTCACCTGTAAGCGAACACCAATTTCAATAAATCAGCGCCCGCTGTGACACCATCTCAGCCAATCAGCGACCGCCGTGAATGGCGTCAATTTCAGCCAATGGGTGACGGCGACGTCACTATGCTGGAGTAATCAAATGAGGCCGCTAGCGGCGGCTCGTTATACTACAGTATACCAGAAATAATTCCTCGCCAATTGTTTATCAGTTATTATTCCAAATTGAAACTATCCATACACTTGATAACATAAGTGAAAGAAAATAATACACCATGGATTTGATGTATTGTATGGCATCATGATATTCAGTGCCATAAAAGGAACTAAGGAAATCATCTGAAAATATTTACCCAAGTTGAAGCGAAGGCTTCGCGCGAAATAGAATGTTTCGCATGTGTTGAAAAAGACAAAATTAAACGCTTTTTTTTCATTCACCTAGAATACTTTCCAATACAACAGGTTATAAAATAGAATGTTATACACACATGGAAAGCACGATGAATTGCAACTGAGCGATTTGAGCAGCGTTTATATAATAAACAATCGCGACACACACTTCACTTCTCGCACACACGACGCAATATTGGAAATTACCCAAGATGCTTCTGCCTTAGAATTACCCAGGATGCCCCGCTGCAAAAGGGGTGACGCTATTGGCTGATACAGTTTTATGTGACGTCACTATGCTTCAACTGCAAGTGCTGCAGGCTCTATTGTCTGACATAACTATCTGTAGTAAATGAACTGTGATCTAGACCAAGGAGCTTCTATAGAGAAGGAGGGAGCCAGTAGCCTAGCCCGTTGAAGCTCAAGAGTCTCTTATGGCTGTCAGCCAGTTGTCCCATGCACCAATCGCATGTCAGTAAAGAGTCTCTTATGNAAACTCAGTGCTCCCCCGTCTTTTCCACCAATGAACGTCTCAGCCATAAGAGATCTGGTTGACTCGCTGGCAAGTCTGTAACTGGGCCACAAAGCTCCCTCCTTCTCTATTGAAGCTCCTTGATCTAGACGGCCTCGGCTGATTTCATTTCAACACAAAATCTTCGATGTACTGAAGGCTGGTTCGGTATCATGGATACGCGGCTGGTAATTCATTTACATTTTCTGAGGCTTGCTGACGAGGTTATTTTTGTAAAGTTAGGTAGGCTCTCAATACTTCCCCTTCTGTTTCGGGAGGTGGGCTGCCGATCGAGGTGGCTGACCTATTCCCGCTGGACTTCTACTTCTTGTATTTCGTCTCATTTCCCTGTGCGGCG
>LQNS02015106.1:8641988-8674235 GCA_001587735.2 Parhyale hawaiensis
ATAAGAGATAAAAATCATTGACAATTTAAAACGCGCCCTAGTTGGCGCACGAGCCTGTGGTTAAACACAGGAATAGTTCGGCGCGATATAGGCAGTGTGCCACTGAAGCGCTAATAAAACTTCTACTACTACTACTACTACTACTAGACCATACGCTTTTCGGTCGTCCTCTCCTACCCGTCAAGGAGCTGCCCATACGGCTAACTATCAACATATTGTTTGCTTCTCTAACGAATATTCAACACCCAGGCTGTAAGCAAAGTCAATTTATATGTTACGTATTTCAGTTACATTCCAGCGTGCCCTCGCATTATATTGAAGACCCATGTCTAATTAAGAAGGAAGATAGGGAACAGTCTCAAGAGCGAAGTCGTGCTACGAATGGAGAGAGATGAATCGTCTATGCGATACAGTCAAGAAAGACTAGAAGCAGAGAGGTTACAGAAGTGAATGAAAGTTGCTGATAAGCGTGAGTGGGAAAATGTGGAAACTTCAAGTCATAGAAAAGAGGACCAAAGGTTGACAGCACGACTGTGAATCAACTAAGAAAATGAAGCAATTCAGAGAAGATGCCGCAAAGGCCTATATTAATGAAGAATATCGATTAGTGCGTGAATTTTTTCACGCACGGGTCCCCTAGTTTACTAAGGTTTCTCTACGTATATGATCTTTCGCTTGTTTGCTTTCTGTCTGCCATAATTTTCTTCGTATTTCTTCTTATTTTCTTCAGTAGAGAATATTTATGGGCTTCAAATCTATGTCGGTATGAAATATTAGTTTTAAGTTTGTACTGCTTGCTGGACAGTACTCGCAGTACGTACACTATAACTGTACCTACAGCAATTTTAGCTATAGCAGTGCTGCCCAAAGAGGGCTTCGGCTCCTCAAGAGTAGTATAGATGGAAAATCTAAGGGCGCGGTGAATCAAAAAGGAGCAGCATGAGAGCTATGGGCTGCATTAGGAACAGGAGGTCTACTGGGGATGTTACTGGGCATTCTGCTCATGGGTTGATGTGCGCAAATTCCTTGAAAGTGAAGAACTTAGCTCAGGCTATTGGTCTCAAAATTTTGTTTACAAGTAGAGCCCGCAGATATGTGCTGGCTTTTGTACAGCGCTATTTATGTAAGTTTGAACGGTAGCCTGCGATGTCATTCCACCTTGAATGATCCGTGTAGCAGGTCTCGCATTTACTTCGGAAAATTATCTTGCCTGTAGCTAATGTCACCTCATGTAAAACGCTAATGTATTGAATGATCGCATTTTGCAAATTCACTAGTGCTGATGGACACTGATTTCGAACGCATAGAAGCTTAGAAGACCCCTTCACTATCATCGATTCTCTAACTAGCAGGAACGGAGGAACTATAGAACCAATTCCATATATAATAGTCCATCAATGCTCAATGTTATCCTTATCAGCGACTTGCATAATTTCAGCATTCTATTTCATGCACCGCATTCAAGATATTGCTTCACGGCTCCTTCACTTATACTTTAGCTGAAAATATCATAATATCATTGATGCAATATTTTTTAGCCACATTCTAAAACATTTATTTAGTTTCAGCACAAGAACTTATACAACAGATGTCAGGTGTACATTCAACAATTGCACTGTCACAACACTGTCAGTATTTTCAGGCTCACAAATATGCGATGTCTCGCGCCATAATAGAACTGCTCAATATCATTCAAATAGCTGCTTGGCAGGTATTCACTTCGCACGGTAACAAGTGTACTGCTGTATAGTTTCCAGCAATTGCATTGTCACAAGCACTTCCGACACTTTCCCGATTCACAAATATGTTAAAGATTGCCGAGGCAGAACCGTTGGCAACAAGTTTGTCCCTCAAGGACAGAATTTTTCTAGTGAGTTCATCAACAACGACGAAGGTGAGGCGCTGGTGGTGCGATCGCCAGGATATGGAGCTGCACGCGCATCAACTTCAGCTCCCAATCAGCCCGCCACTCAAATTCTCACGGTGTAAATTTTCCATTGGACTGCAATTTACATATCAATGGGAGGCAATAAAGGCAATTTCTCGGTGGTGCACCTCGAGGGCGTGTGTTCCAAGGAGCGAGTGTCGGCCTCAAGGCTCCCCGTGCCTGACTGTGAACGGGCCCGCTTGTCTCCGCGTACACTGCGCCCGCTCAGTCAGGCTCAAGCTGGTGGGTCTTGCTAGCCTCTACGGGCGCAGTCTTCTGTCCGTTAGCCTGCTGAACTTGCTGCAGTATGAGTGGCTCGTCTCAGTTCACCAGCTCTTGCAACCACAGTGCAATGTTCTGATGTCAGTATTTATTTTCTTATCACATTATTACTTCCTTTTTATCCTCAAAACTGGGTAGGTACGATCTACTCCCTTTTTTTGGTCTCTGTAATCAACATAAAGATTTTATTTAAGTGCAACTTTTGTACGGTTGCGATTGCTAACATGTTTCTTATTCGAGAACTCTCAGTTGTTCTGTCTCATGAAGTTGCGTCTCCACCAAGTGGCACTAACGGACCTGAAGTAAAAGCTGTACCTAGATTGCCGTATCTCAGTTTTCTGCCTTTTGTGTCTCGAGAAATTAATTTACTGAAATGGCTGGTGAATAATGATTTAATATGAGATGTTGCACCCTGCCCATCCTCTGCATAGAAATTGCGTCATCTAACATACATATTTTGAATACCTAAATGTACCCTGTGGCCACCCGGCACAAGAATAAAAACTCGTGGTCGTAATCTCTTGAGTTTTGAATTACTTCTCACAAAAACTTGGCCGAAACTCTAAACATGTGACTGCCTAGTATACAATCGCTTCAAATATTGAGTTAGCCTCGCCCTCAAAGCTCTCCAAATATTCCTGTATAACATTTGGTAGGTCTTTTCGACATCTTTACGTTGCGACTGCCATTATTTGTTCGGTTATTTTCTAACTTAATTCCATGCGACGTGATTCTTTGTACAGAGGTGCGTACCTCGTTTTCCTCGACAGTACTGTAAGCACTGCTCATAGTTTGCTCCATTTACTCTCTGGATCATCCAGATCGTGGCCAGAAAGGCTTCGCCTAATACAGACTTGCTAACATGATTGTTACTTGTACGAATAGCATTAGGCCTATTGGAATCTTCGTTTATGAAGTATACGCTGTCTCTTTGAAGAGATAACCGCCAAATGTCATATCTCTAGGTTCCTGACGATGCTACTCCTATTTCTGTGTGCTACCAGAATTTTTGCGGAATTAGTGTTGAATTGAATATATCAGTTACGGACCTCAATATATTATCTGGAGATGAAAAGTGTATAGGTACCCACGTTCTAGTCGTCTTACCAGAGGAAGTAGTGACTGTGAAGTACATAGGCACGATTTGTATAAAAGACAGTCGTATATCATGTCAATAATCTACTTCATAATGTAGAAGTTTAAATGACTGCAGCTAACCGAACTTGATAACTGAATCAACAGAACTATAGAAGATGTCCAGTGGCTAGTATGAGACTTGAACGGACCCCTGACCTGATGATGTTGCCATGCATGATGGACTCCTGCAGTGCCTATTGAAATTGTACATGTCTGTATGAGCTCCTTGCGGTTTTTAAAATCTTCAATGCATGAACGTTTTGGACTGAAGCGCGACCAATTGAATTATAGGCGAAAACGTGGGTATTTTCAAAGCAATACACTGAAAAAAGTAGTGTTCGTAATTCAGCAACGTGTACTATCCTTTTCTGAACACAATTTACCCATTGTCGCTTAAAGTAAGTCATTAGTTCTCCCAAGAGTAGCGCTGTTTATAACAGGGCATAAAAATTGGTAGTGTGCTTTGTTACGAGAATAAATTTTACCCACGAGTTAATGAGTTAAGAATTGCATGGAAGGGCACAAGTGACGTGAGAATAGTGACAATTTTTCTCCTATTAATTTCCTGAAGATCAAAGAAGAATCGTTTAGATGTCCAAATGGGAGCATGTGACGCGAGTTATTTCCACTCGTGATGAACTGTTGAGACTCGTGCTTTCATATGGTCGCGAACAATTTCTTCAGTTTGTTTTGGCACAATTTAATTGCATCTTCGATTGCCGAAACTGTTTGGCGACAAGGCAGCTCACGTTGTTGAATATTTCGCTTCTTAAGCTTGCGCTTGAGTCTCAAAAGCACGATCATTTCGTTGTATACACTCCTGACACTTGTAAAGTGTTGGCGAATGCAAGCTCGATCAGTGTGGTAACTTCGTCATAAGCTAAGGAAGTTCTCATTAACTTCTGCTCCAGCAGGGGAGGCCTGTTAACGCACTAGCTGGAATTTCTGTGCTTAGGAACCAGGTATGCTACAGTTGACTGCTTCAACGTCAACCCTACTCCTCTTAGTGCAATTTTTCGTGATTTTGCGCCATTCCCAGTAAAAATAAAATAGACGTTGAGCGCTCTATAGTTATTATTACAGTTCTTTGTATTGACTACACAATCCTTTCATTTGGTTTTCAGTGAACTGTCTCAGGCTGAAATCAGAATTTAGTGCAACTTCTATTTCTCTTACGACTGCTTGCGCATGTCGGCTGGAACACTGCTGAGCTGCAGCGTGGGAAACTATACTGCACAATGCTCGGAGACATGAAAGAATTAAAAAGAGATTTTCCTATTCCAATACTATGAATACTCACATTATATTGAAGCTAAAGCTGGTAACCTCGCCGATGGATGTCAACTTTTTTTTTATCTCGATGACAGCCTATCCACTGCAAGACATATCCGAGGACGATGCACCAACAGGGCACAGAGTAAACCTGCCCCATTTCGTACGGCATGGCTGCGTACACTCCGTGTTCGTTCTTTTCACTCCCGAGTTCGGCTGTTCACATTGCACAAAGAGACCTCTGTGATACAGGCGCCCAAACCCAACAGCAGACTTGCTGAAGGTCGGCCATAGAGAAAACAGCCTTCCTTTGCTGCTCGCATCTGAGCAACCCCTACACACTTCATGCATGTCCCTCCTTCCTTGTCCCTTCGTTTAGCCGCGCTCGGGCTACCTATGAAAATGACTGATTTTTGGCTGAACATTGCGCATGCTGAGTGCCTCACTCGGTAGTAATCTCGTAGTCAATTGTGGAGTTTTCCCGAACTGAGCAAAAATGCTTTGTAAGTGTTCTTTATCATCTGTTTTTAACTAGGATTCTCTTTTTCAAAGGATGTATCTGTCGTATTATAGTAAACAGCTATAGTATTTATCAACTCATAAAATAAACACGAATGGGTTAATCGTGCGTTCAAATACGATATCAAACTGATAAAAATTTTATTGTCCGCAAGATGCCATTAGCAAGGTTGAGCACAGTTCTAAGTTAGTTTGCTGCTTGACAGAATTCAATCTCAGATGTAAACACCCCTCTATAGATAGTGCTTTTAGAACTTTTTTCAACAAACCTTCGTGGATCTTTTTTCATGAAAAAATGGAAAGGCGTCGTACGCATAATTAACATGAAAAACTTTTAATTCATCCCTTAATTTATTTTCTTGCATCAACATAGTATCACTAATGTAGGTGACGGACTCTTATACTCTTCAGAAGCCTATAGAAACGAAACCTATAGCGATTGTATTACTCATAACGTCAACCTCTGTTAAGTAACTTATGTCCGCGGGAGTGAGAGACCTACGGGGTCTTTTACGAAGAGAAGGGATAGCGCTATTGAGCAGCGAGCAACAGGTGTCGTTGTCGCACAGTTTACGTCCCAAGCCTTCTGGCGGTAAAAAAATGCCCGTTTCTTCAAAACAATTTTTTGTTCACACGAAATACTGTTGTTAAAGCGTAACTAAAATAAATTCAAGCAATGGATGTACTTATGTTACCAGCAGGCATAAACCCACTCACACCGAAGGATGACCCTGATGACACTGGTAATTGGCGACAGTAATTTTCTCGTATTATTATTATTATTACCCGCGAACGAAGTGAAAGAGGTGATAATATTTTCATTGTAGATTTAAGTATATATATTTGTGTCTATGTATATATTTGTAAATATGCAAATATATATATATCTCTGTCTGTCCACTCAAAATGTGGTCGAAGGAGTTGAGCAATGTTCAGAATTTTTTGTAGGAAGATTGGTGGGTTGACCTAGATGTGACCCATGCAAAAACTGGGTCTAATTTACCATAAAAAATGTCGGCGTTGAATTTGCCTCCACCGCGGCGAATTTGCCTCCACCGTGGCAGATCGCCCTACGCCTCATGGCGTTCTATTTTTCCTATGTTATTATTAAGAGAGCAACAATTCACGGGTGCGGTGTGCTAACCTTGTTATTGAAGATCCAATCTCTAGGATTGGGGATGTGCCCTAACCGTATTCATAAAAATGACTGAGTTGAATTTGCTTCCACCGCGGGAGATGGTCTTACGCCACGAGCCGTTCCAGTTCTTGTTATTCCATATTCCTTGTTTTCAAAGATGTTCCCGGAGATATCTCTCAAGTAGAGAATATCGAGAAGTGAGGAAGATATCGTAATTGTTTCATAAAAGGCGTGTTTAACTCGACCTTCTAACGGTGCAACAATGATACATGTTTTACAACTCTTAACGATTTCTAGATCATTGGCAATATGCATGTCACACGCCCTTATTTCTTTTAGATGATAATATCCCCAATTTGTAAATCCAAAAATTCTCTAAGGAGAAATAAATGAATTGCTGCATGACCCAAACAAAGTAGATTTTTTCGCGACTTGTGAAACACAAAACTTTTCCATATTTTAATTGAATTTTTTTTAGTGAGAACGGAACCGAAAGTTTTTGGTTTGACTACAAAAAACGGATACGGAATTCATTGTGAGTAAAGTTGATGGTCAGTGGCTGAAGAACTGGAACTATATGGGAAAATTATCTCTATGCATAAAATTGAGTTTTTGATAACTTGACAACCACCTAAGCACCTAAAAAGGATCGAAGCAGAAAGTACCTTAGCCGAGGTAAGGATTCAAACTAATGTATCTTTGACTTTGTAGCGACTGTCATTGATTTAGAATTAACCATTATTGCTCTGTTATATTTCTAGTACCGGAAGCAAACTATCGAATTACACACTCAGCTTAGCAGATGTCCAGTCAACACCTCGGTCAACTTAAGTACTCTCGTAGGTATCTTTTGTTACCGACTGTTACTGCGTGCAGGAGAGAGCATAGGAACTGGACGTCCTCTGATGAGCTGAGCGTGTAGCCGCAAATAGTGTGTTTCCGGCATAAGCTGTCATTTCATACTGAAAATAATAATTTCACATGAAGGAAATAGGCTGCTACTTGGAAAAATTTTTCAATTCGATCATTAGGAATTTGCTACGGTATCTGTGTAACACCGTGTTGCCAGCAGGAAGCTATATATATATCTAAAGGTCACAACAGGTCGTTTGGGAAGCCAGTATTTTTCTATTTTAACTTACGGAGGGATTTTTGGTTTCCTGCGACTCTTTATTAACAGAGTTCACCTAGGTTGGTACAGTATACGGAGTTTTTGTCATTTTTCACCCATCCGAGTGTTCTCCTCAGACGACAACCTTTGAAGTGGCTTCTCATTTTCGCTAGCTGTCAGTATCGAGACACCATGAGTGGTTCTTTAAATGCTTGATAAAATTAGCTTCTGTTTCACAGCGCTCACCGATTACAGTTTCATCCTAAATTGATGAAAGAATATTGCAAATTACCTTACCTTGAGTTACCCTGAGAGTCTTTGGAAGAAGTCCAGGTGACGTTGCTCACGTCACCCCACGTGTGTGGAGTCACTCTGGAAACGAAATAATTTTTACGGGCCGATGGCAATTCGGTATTTATAACCTACTGCAGCTCATGCTCGTGACACTGAAAGAATTCTTTCTAAAAGGAAAAGGTACTTCGTATATCGTAAGGGTAATGGAAGATGGGTACTTTGTATATCGTAAGGGCAATGTAAGATGGATAATTCGTATATTGTAAGGGTTACCTAAAATGGGTATTTTTATATTGTAAGGGTAACATAAGGTGGGTATTTCGTATATTGTAAAGGTCACGTAGAATTGGAATTCGGTATATTGCAAGGGTAACAATAGATGAATGGCAACAAATGTAGTTACAGGTGTTGCTTCTTTTGTAGAACGACTTATTACTCTAAGATATCGTTACTCAAATCTCATTCTTCAGAATAAATATGCATACAACAGCGATCCTTCACTGCAGCATATGGTTTTTCCATTACTCGGTCAACACATGTTAGTAATTGGAGATCCAGGGTTTCTGCATAAGGTGTTTATAAAATTTTTAGTGGGTTTGGAGGAATAATTTACCGGGGAACTACTTCTTATCTCATTTCAAAAACTTACTAGGCAGTCACCACATTAACAAATAGGTACGTTGTATGGTACTTTCGACGAGTACGGTCGGTACCTACGTTCGTTTGTCTTCTTTCTCTATTTTACAAAGTTGTTGCTTTTCTTGGGGTTTTATCCAACTCAGGAAAAATATTTTTTTTTTGTTCTATTGTGAGATACTTCAAGCTTTTTGATAGCGATGGATACGTTCAACTGCTAATGTCATTTCTCTGAAAGTGCTGTAGCTGTGTCCTAAGATCCCCTCAGGGGGCCTAGGATGGGCCATAGGCCATTGAGTTAGGTTCGCCCATCCTATGTTATGGAGAGTAGCGCCTCTAGGGGGTTTGTGTAGGTTACCTTAGCCATTAGCTAGGCCTTCGGGACGTCTATCTTTCGTGCCCACTTTGCTTCCTTCCTAGTTCCATACTCCAGCTGATCTTACTTTCCTCTGTTCTTCCTCTTCTTTCCCGACTTACTGTTCCCATGCGCGTTGATCCATCTTCGATCCCCGTTTCTGCCGACATACCTACTAGATAAGTCCCTTCCTTTTCCTCTCTTGCATCACCAGAGTTGTGTCTAGGGAGGTTTGAACAACTAATATAATAATAATATGTCCCAAGATAGGTATTGATTGCATTGGGAACAAATGAACTAAGTGGGTCGTAACGACGAATCGAGAAGCTAACAACTTTCAACTAGGTACTCATTCAGAGGGCTGGACTGCTGTGAAAAGAATAGGTACGTCTGTGGTAAAACCATGGTTGGAGCAAATCATACTTGGGTAGTGTTGAGGTGTCGCGGTTTGTAAGTTCTGTCAAACGTGAGGTAAGTCTGCAACGTATCGGTTGGAGCGACTGCTGCGGACCTGCTGTGCTCTCGGAAGACGCTTTGCTCTTTCCAACTCCTTAAACTTTTGCTGCTGTATACACTGCGATAATTAAAATATGCAAAAGAATCATCTATTTTCTAGCTTCCATAAATTTTTTACCTTTGGAACTTGCATTATTTAGTGCATGACTGAAGCATCTTTTGGAACCTAACCAAATTCACCACAACTCGAATGCTCGCGCCTCGCCATCGTAGCTTTCCACTCCCTTCGTTTAACGCTCGTTCTTGATGCCAACGGCAGCTGCAGGCTATATGTAGGGCTGAGTTCATGACACTGAACGGTGTAGGGTTGCATACCATCCCAAGCAAGCAAGCTCTTGCAGCGCTTAACGTGCTTACTCAGCATTTGATAATTACACAGCTGCTGCAGAGGTACTGACCTTTCCCACAAATGGGGAGGAGCTTCTCGTTGCATTATACCCTTTCGTCGATGGCACCAGTACTCTTGACCATTTGTTATCGACTGCAGCCGAACACACCTTTGGGGCCAGTTGGCCTACATTCGCAGCACGAACCAGTGCGTGTGGGTTTCCCAGTATAAGGGGCTGGGGCCAAGTTGACTTTACATATAGCTCTATGGTGCGATCGATGAAATAATCGGTAGCATCGTATCCAAGAACGAATTAAATTCGAGTAACGAGGCATCCCTGTACGAGGCAGCGCTAGGAATAGGTACCAACACAACGGTGCAACAGTGCCGGTACAGTCGCCAGTTGTGGCTCTGGCATGTGTATGTTAGCAACAAGAGGGCAGGAGGAGTAGGAGGAGCGTGTGGGGTACGGGCAGCAGACCAGTGAGTGCTACGGAGCGTCTACAGCGCCTACGTTGCGACCCTCACACCAGCCCTCGCTCAGTGGAGTAGCGCATCTTGTCGTCGGTAAGCTGTGCAGTGAGTGTGAACTTAACGTAAATTATATTACCTTTTTACAGTGAGTGATTTTGCAGGGGCATTATTGTATTTGATAGCATGACAAAAATAGGTTTGTTTGTGTTGAGTTGGTAATGATATCTTCGCGTATGGCGATGACTAGCGTATTTCACAAATAACTTTTCAAACAATAGTATTCGTACGAGAAAAGCACGTTGAATTAGGTATTATGTTGTTCAATCGGATTCAGATACTAAATATTCGTGCTTGAAACCAAAAGGTGTTTGCTGGCCACAACGTTTAAGCTTAGCTAACGAATAACGGTGGCAGTTCCGCTGCTAGATGCATTAGGTATTTCAGGTTAGTGCGGCTCATATGGAATTCCTGGCTGTTTTGTTAAATATCTGGGACAAATATTTGATATTGTGCCTGTGGAAAGTCTTCCTATACTTGGACGTTTGGCGCTGCGTTTGTTGCTATACCTCAGAAGCTAATTATATCAGTGCAATGACAGTTGTACACAGTTTCATCGATATGAATGAGAAAAGGCATAGAATATTTCAATTTTTATACAAAGTATTCACGAATGATGTTTGAAGAAATTGGAATAAAACAGTGTTCATGGCGTACAAAAAGTATATATTCCAAACAAAAAGCATTTATACTAAACTGATACTCTTTCTTATGAATGACACTCGCTTTAACGCTTGTTGCAATTTTCAACTAGGTTCATGCAAATGTATGGAATTTGACAATCGGCTCCATTTTTCTTTATAGTTGCTTCGAGTACGTTGACACTTTTTCAGTGTGTTGCATGAGCGTCGACCATTAGCTTTCGCCACAAATTTTCAGATGGACTAAGGTCTGGTGACTATGATGGCCAATATGAAACAATTCAATTCGCCACTTGAGCCTCGTGCTTTGGGTCGTTGGCACGCTGGAGCTACAATTTTCGTGGGTGGATGCATTTTGCTACAATGAATTTTACTATGGTTTGTAAATTTTTAAAATTTTATCTGCAAATCTAAAATTATGTGTGGTCTTTTTCATGCCTTATATTGAAATTATGTGCAAGTTTCATCTCCCTGACCTCAGTAGTTTGGGTTATAATGTACCTTTAGCAAAAAATGCAGCAGTAACGTCGGAGTACGAATACTTTCTACAGTAACCATACTAAACTGTGAATTGTCCTGTTCGGGATAACCCATTCCTAATCGGGCATAGTCAAGTCAGTGGCGTATCTAATATGCGTGAAAATTTCGTGGAACAGCTGTGACTTCGGCTCGCCCGAGCTGTTATAGCTGCGACGCCATGCACGCGTATTTTCCGGCGCGCTATCAACACGTGTCGACTATCTGGTAGCCATTCCTGCATTCGCGTATTGAGTGTTGCCTTCCAAAACTTTCCAAATCTACTCATGCTTTAACAGTAGAACTGCGATAACAGAAAGAGCAAGTGAACACAGGTGTAGCGTTTATCAAGCTTGCATGCATAACTCTTACTGTAGTCCTGCCTAGGCAACCTTGCGCCAGCTTATTCATTCCTGTTCTCGGATGGTATCTCTCGCCGCACTTCCTTTGACAGCGGCACCGCTCAATGGGATCTGGCGAATGAGGTTTTTTATGCCTGGTGTATTTTAGGAACCTTGAGTTTCATAATACTACAATCTGGAATATATTTCTGCAAAATTCATTGAGATAGCGGATTGCTGAATTTTCTTTTTAGTAAGTGTCCTAACTGAAACGTGTTGTATTGTGTTTAGTTATTGATGTTGAAAATTACAAAATCTGTCTAAATAAGGAAAGTGGAAAAAGAGTTTTAGACGGAGTAACTTCTCCACCTACTTTGTCTTTAGATTATTTTCAATATCATGAACTATTAATTAGAAGCTGAAATATCAACGGGAATATTGCTGGTGGCTGTCAGGCTTTGAATATATCGTAAGATCAAGAACATTCCGTTGCCACAGATGTACTTAATATCAAAGGCAAACGTATATATCATAACCCGTATATAGCTATGATAAAGATTAAAATGGATATTTTAGTGTTAACAGAAATAACTATGATCATTGTATATTTACTTACTACTATTATGTAGCTACCGTTTGGATTCAACTTTTCGTTTAGGCTTATACCATATCGTGATCTGGAAATATAGCATTAGATATGTTGTTGATTTGTAAAGGCTAGTAATCTAATTCATGAGTTAAATACTGTAGCCACAATTAAAACACTACAAAAAAAAAAGAGCACCAAGGACTATAGGCTGACTACAGCTACACAAGGAAAAATTTTAGCAAATCTAATTTTATATTCCTTTTCACAGACAGTAATAATGGCACTGGAAAAAATTGTTCTGCTGGTGGGCACACTCCTCTTCAGTGAAGTTCATTGCGCATCTATAGAGAACTGTAAGTTCGGTGTCTTTGCTTGACGTTGTATTTGAGACATAGACTTGTTTTTTTTTTCACTAACAAGAGTGAGTGGACCTCGACAAAGGGCTCAACATGTTGCTGCTTGTCATACTTCATATTACTTCTTTCTTCCTTTTATTGGTGCACAGTGTTAAACTGTACATTGTAGGAAGGGAGGCTTTAGACAGGAATAGACGATAAATGCCCTGGATTGCATGTTTGGACTATAGGGTTTTAACTATGCACTAAATACATTTTTAAACCTCTACCGTGAGAATTTAATTTCAATTTTCGAAGGAATAGCACAGAGTTTGAAAGTGGACATTAAGGTCTACACTTGACCGGTAGAGGGTTAAAAGTCGACATTGTTATGGGAATTTTGTTATACTGTTGTGACCAATATATTCGTAAACCAAATTCGGCGTGACGAATTCGTCGCTGGAAGGCGTCGAGTAGTATAGAAGTTACATTTCAGATTGATCGGAAGCCACACATTACGAGCACAACTATGTTAACTCCTTGTATAGTTCTTCCTAATGTATGAAACAGGAGTTAAGGGCGACTTCTCTGTACGCATACATTATTTGTACAGGGAAACTTGAAAATTGTTTCTTAGGATCGTGTTTAACATATATATGTTGCTTCAGGTCTCTGCATTCATTTGGTTGATGTCACTTCACTGACGGACTGCGTGCACTATTTAGCATTTGCTTATCAACGCTATCTTTGCCTTGTCATCAAGTATAGGAGATTAAGGAAAAAATACTCTGGTGAAGAGAACAATTGGGTCTGGTTAGATATGTTTGCTAGAAGTCTGGGTACAGTGCTGTCCTCACTATCGCACTTTTGAATGGTTGGGTTCCATTTCACTAGTTTTGTACCACTATTTTATTCCAAGTTCATGTGTCTCATCAATCGTACACTGCAATAAATGAAAGATACATACTAGGTATTTTTGCATATTTTTGTCATAAGTGTTATGAGCCGTGCCATGCTAAAATTAAAGGAGGTACTTTAATTTCTATGTATGTAGAAAATAACCTCGTGAGCTAACCCCTAGGAGACCTTCATTTCTTCTACTCTCATGACGTCATTTTGGTTCATGAAACGCGACAGCTTTGATGTGGAGCCCGCTCCATGTTACCTATGGGATCGCGTGAGACATCTAAGGACTGGTATTAGTTCATAGTAAGCACGTCACACCTGTGACACAGAGTTGAAAAGGACTGGTTTGAACGTACAGCGTTTATCTCTATCACGGTGTACCTATATGCTACAGTGCACTTTATTTATCGGACGATGATTTTCACCGGATGCAAATTACTTCTAGAGTAACAAATTTTGTTGTCGTACGATATTCTGTGGCGGGTCACTGCCTGTAAGAGGTGGGCAGGCTGGGAGAACAAACGACTATCCTTCACGAGTATTCTACTGCCAATGTAGCGTATTTGCCTGACGACGAGATCACACCACATGCATACAATTGCTAACGAAACGAACTGTTTCAGATACAGTGTTCCATACGGGGCCTCTGCAAGAACTGGGTGAGCTGCGGAGCTCTTTGCTACAGCTGCAGAGGTTCCAGGCCCCTCACTCACAGGCGTCCAGTTCAGGAGGTCCCGCAGAGGAGGAGGAGGACATTGGGACGACTGCTGCTAACGAGCGTTTCAAGCGATTAATTGGGGTGAGTGCCTCCGGAGAAATGATTGCTTCTGCAAACATAACCTTGTGGCATGATCTGACGCTGAAACTTTTGTCTTTGATTAGAGTAACTACGCACAGAGCAAGCATGTTACAAATCTATCTACAATATAATAAAGACCGATGTGTATTTATCTGTTTGTCCATTTTCTGTCACGCTTTAACAAAACAGGTAGGCGGAATTTAGCCCAGGTTGGAGGCTCTGGTTGCCCTCTCAAGCTCCATTGAAAGGGATAGGCAGAAAATAGGCCGGGTTACAGAAGATGGCAAACGCATCTTAAGCAGGGAGAGTTGAAATTCCAACAATGAAGACATCGTAGGCTTAGTATGATTTGTACGAGCATTAGCTTCTCCATACAACAAATCTACGGCAAAGTATAGGGCGACCTTATGTCTGAATGCACTTCTTGCATTGCCGAAGTTGAAATCGTAGCACTGAAGATATCTGAAGCTGCCAAGGGCACTCTCATGCGCCCTGATACGCAGTTTCTTTCCACAGATGATTTCGTTGCATCAACAGCTATTCTTCCCACTTTGATGCAATTGTCAACGAAACCGGCGAAACATGATTTTTCACGGGCAGTAGAGAATTATTTCTTCTAGCTTACTGTTTTCCTCTGACGAAGCAGTTTTCTCGTCTTAGGTCAAAATTTGAGCACCTCAAATGAAACAGATATTTGAGATGAAAAGACGGTATCAACGGTATCATTGCTACGAAGCGAACACATTGTACATAAGCTGCCATTTTATTTAAGTTTGTTGGAGTGTTTTGCTCAAGATGTTACTTCTGCCTGTCAATATAGAAGACCTAAGGATGAGAGCACGACAAAGGATCAGTGAAGAAAATTAAGAAGCAAAGAAGAGAAGAGGAGATTCCGCAGCGGTCTAGAGGCATTAGGCAAACGTATCGATTATTGCGCGAATTTTTTCACGTACGGGTCCACGGGCCCTAATTAAGATACGTTTGCCATGTTCTGCAACCCGGCCTATCTTCTGCCTATCAGTTTTCAATGGAGCTTGAGAGGACGACCAGAGCCACCAACCTCGGCTAAATTCCGCCTATCTGTTTTGTTAAAGCGTGACAGAAAATGGACAAACAGATAAATACACATCGGTATTTATTATATTGTAGATGTTACTTCTGCCTGTCAATATATAGCAGACCTAAGGATGAGAGCACGACAAAGTATCAATGAAGAAAATTAAGAAGCAAGTAAGAGAAGAGGAGATTCCGCACAGGCCTAGAGCCATTTGACAAACATATCGATTATTGCGTGAATATCTTCACGCACGGGTCCACTAGTCTGTATATTAATACGCTAGTACCAAGAAGGTTCTAATAGGGAGGAGCGCACCCTCTTTATTTGCCCTACGGGAGCGTTTCGAGTAAACTTTCACCTTCAACTGGCTGAGTGGCATATCCAATCAGAGAGCGGCATTGCCTCACGCAGCCAATATAGGAAGGAGTCCTGAACTCAACTTTTATAGCCACTAGTGCACCAAATCCAACCCTTTTGTTGGATAAGTCAAGAAAGTATGTATTTGAAAATATCTTACCATCCTATCGAAAAAGTTCACAATACTCCAAGTTTTACCATGTCTAAAAAGTCTACGAAGTTCATCAAGTGCACAAAAGCAACCAAGTTCACAAAGGCCCGTGACCAGGCCTTTTCTATTAACACGGGAATTCCCGGGCTCGTATCCAGGATACGGTTTGGCAAGAAATATGTTGGGTGTCTTGGAATTTTTTCTTCAGTATTAGATAGGGGAAAAATAAGGCTTCGGACAGACGGATGGACGGACGGACGGACGGACTGACGGACAGACGGCTGTCTTATTACCTCCGCCAAGGAGGTTATGTTTTCGTCGTGTTTGTTTGTCTGTCTGTCTGTCTCTGTCTGTCTGTCTGTCTGTTTGTCTGTCTGTCTGTCACCAAGATAACTCAAAAAGTTAGGAACCGATTTGGATGAAATTTACAGGGATTGTTAGGTATGTTAGGAGGAACAGATGATTAACTTTTTGTGAAAATATGTCCATCTGTTTGTTTGTTTGTCTGCGTCATGTTTCTCGATGCCGTAACTCAAAAAGTTATGGATAGATTTTAATGAAATTAACAGGAGTTGTTAGGTACATAACAATGAGTAGATGACCAAATTTTGGTAATGGTCTGTTTGTTCGTTCGTTTGTCACTGTTTTTAATTTTATGCTTGTTAGCACAATAACTCAAAAAATAATGTGAATGGATCTTTATGAAATTCCTAGGAGTTGTTAGTAATGGTAAAAGACAAAAATTATCAAATTTTGGTGCAGATCGGTGAGTTCGTTTGTATGTTTGACTCATATTTGTCATAACGTTTGTTAACAGTATAACTCAAAAAGTTATGAACGGATCTTAAAAAAATTGAACAAGCTGTTATTAATATAAAAAGGCACAAATGATTAGATTTTGGAGTTTATGCAAAGAAAATTATTGCTTCAGAGCCAGTTTGAATTTATGCTACCGTTGGCTTACTTGGCGGAGGTATGCGCTCTCAGAGTGCTCTAGTTATAGTATAGATTAACCATCGACGAAATTCAAAGCGGATGGAAGTATGTAAAGAAAACTTGTGTCCTGTATACCATCTGATGATGAAAGTAACAGGGAGAGCACTGGGATATAAATCTTCAGACATGATTGTGTTCCAAAAATATTGAAGAACTGCCTGTCTGTATCTTCCTTATTGTTATTATCTTCCTTATTATATGTGCTGACCACTGCCACTTCAGGGACTCCAAACGCCAGCTTCTATCACGTGACAAAGCCATGTGTTTACTCGCCCAGAGAGTGCTTGGGCTTGCTCTTCCCATTAGAAGCTCCTTGGCTAGTGCCTACGTACCTACCTACCTTTTAAGTCACGCACTTCATCACAAATAGATAAAAGAAACTTCGAGCATTATTACCTCCGCGTAGGATGTCATGTTTTCGTCGTGTTTGTCTATTTGTCTGTCTGTCACAAGATAACTCAAAAAGTTATGAACCGATTTAGATGAAATTTACAGGGATTGTTAGGTATGTTAGGAGGAACAGATAAATAACTTTTGGTAAAGATATGTTCATCCGTTTGTTTGTTTGTCTGCCTCATTTTTCTCGATACCATAAATCAAAAAGTTATGAATGGATTTTGATAAAATTAACATGAGTTGTTAGATATATAACAAAGAGTATAGGACTTAATTTTGGTAATGATCCATTCGTTCTTTCGTTTGTTTGTCACTGTTTTTAATTTTATGCTTGTTAGCACAATAACTCAAAAAATAATGAATGGATCTTTATGAAATTTGTAGGGTTTGTTAGTAATGTTAAAAGACGTGAATGATCAAATTTTTGTGTAGATTAGTTTGTTCGTTTGTATGTTTGACTTATGTTTGTCATAATGTTTGTTAACAGTATAACTCAAAAAGTTATGAACGGATCTTTAAGAAAATTAAACAAGCTGTTATTAATATAGAAAGGCACAATTGATTAGATTTTGGAGTTTATACAAAGAAAATTATGGTTTCAGAGCTATTTTGAATTTTTTGCTACCGTTGCCTCACTTGGCGGAGGTATGCGCTCTCAGAGTGCTCTAGTTGAGTTTTGAAGCTGGCGTATCTGTGATACGGCTGATGACTAATCTCTCGGCCACAGGCCAGGTCTTTTTAATTACCTCCGCCAAGGAGGTTATGTTTTTGTCGCGTTTGTCTGGTAGTCTGTCTGTCACCAAGATATCTCAAAAAGTTATGAACCGATTTGGACGAAATTTACAGGGATTGCTAGATGTGCTAGGAGAAACAGATGATTAACTTTTGGTGAAGATATGTCCATCCGTTTGTTTGTCACATTTTTCTCAATGCCATAACTCAAAAACTTACGGATAGATTTTAATGATATTAACGTGAGTTGTTAAGTATATTACAAAAAGTAAATGACCAAATTTTGGTGATGATCCGTTTGTTCGTTCGTTTGTTACTGTATGTATAATGTATAAAGGCTGTTAGTTATGTTAAAAGACACAAATGATTAAATTCTAGTGCAGATCGGTTTGTTCTTTTGTATGTTTAACTCATGTTTGTCACAACGTTTGTTAGCAGTATAACTCAAAAAGTTCTGAACGGATCTTCAAATAATTGCACAAGCTGTTATTACCATCAAAAGGCACAAATGATTAGATTTTGGAGTTTATACAAAGAAAATTATGGTTTCAGAGCCAATTTGAACTTTTTGCTACAGTTGCCTCGCTTGGCGGAGGTATGCACTCTCAGCGTGCTCTAGTTGTTTATACGTCCGAAATTTTTAAGAATAAATCTTTGGGAACCTGTATCGTGGTTTACTGCCAAATGAATTCCACGGGTCCAGTTAGACAGAGTAACTTATAAATATATCTTACGGGGCAGCTTTAGTAATTATTATCAGCAAAAAGGCTGGTCGTATAAGATATCATAAATCGAATCTCGGTGTTGTTTGTGAAGTTGATGGGGAATTGCCATGGTACAATGCGAAGGTTTCCTTGATCTATCTGAAGCGCATTAAGCAAGACCATGAACGTATCACGGGTGCTGCTAGCTTATGGGTCCAATGATACGCGGAAGTCAGCAGTTCTGTGCAGTTGAGCAAGGTCTTTTGAATAATTTTTATTACCCTTGGCTCTTCTGAATGAACGGTTTGAGACATGGAAAATTTCCATGTGGGGTTGGACACCATGAGTGCTATAGTCAAACCAGCGTATGCAGTCCTTTAGGGGCGGGGCTGAATTGAACGCATCAGTGCCAAATATAATCTATTGACGAATACACTTTGAGTATTCGAATATAAATGTAACTTTATTGATTGAGACAAGTTATACCACGCGCTTAAGTGAGATTTGGCCAAGTTGCTTTGCGTTCTTTGCCACGCCCATCGGACTCCTTACGCTGATTTGACTATAGCAATGTTCANGGGGGGGGGGGGGGGGGCAGGCAGCGAGACACAAAAGCTAGGCCCTAAGCGGTGCATTTTTTTCAGGGCCTCATTTCCAGTGAAGGGTGCGAGTAACTTTTTAGGGAGGGAGTTTGTCCTCCACGTTCCTCCCACGACCATGCAGGGAATGATGGATATTATTATCAACCAAGAGGATGGACTTTATGTATCGAGTCCCAGAGTTGAAGAATAAGTCTGGTGTTGCCATGCAAAAATATAAACGTTTCTGTTTGTAAGGCCTTGCAAAGCCGTGAAAGTTTCACGGGTCCAGCTAGTCTGTGAATGAAAGTGAGAGGAGGACTGCTGTGTGGCGGCGTATGCTTTGTTAGTACTTTTTCTCTAAACTAGCGGGACCCATGGCAATTCTACGATCAATTAGTGCTCCCGTAATTTTACCAACCCTGTCTAATCTAAAGTCCGCCTGACGAACCCTGTCTAACACACCTCGTCTAGCGGACTCTTACCTCTGACCAAGGAGCTTCAATAGAGATACTTGCCTTTGACCTGTGAATCTTGTATACAAGAGTACTTCTCGCAGTGTTTTTCTATCTATGCATACCTTTCCAAGCTCTGTTCAGCGCTGTAACTGTAACGTCTACCCCTCTTAATTAATTAAAACCTTCAACTTCAGTAGTCAACCTTGCTGAGTAACTGGCTGACAGCCAGTTTTACGGAGCAGTTTAATAAGCTGCACGATACCAGTACATGATAGCTCGCGAAATTTGCCAGCAAAATCTCTTCGCAAATTTTGACACCGAGAAAAAAATTAACTTTCACGACAGGGTGGAAACTTAAAAAGGGTTGGTATATAAGATACCTAGGGATATTTTAATCGCCTTCTCCGGAGAATTCAAACTCTAAATAATTATGAGACGTGCGCAGTTGAAGAAGGGCATGGGCCTGATGCCTGACACTTCCTCCTCCCCCTCCAGCGCGCGTTCCAGTAGAAACTTCACTCCAAGATTTGAGCTACGTATCTGGGTGGCCTATTTAGAACGTTGAGCGCCGCAAGCAAAGCGAACACAATATGTTGTGAAATAAATAAAAAACGGTAGATAAGATACAAGTGAAATGGCATTCATGTCTTCGCTTTGAAAGCGACCGATTTTGTTTAAAGAAGGGCGTAAGAAGACAGCTATGGTTGAACTTCGTTCCAGCGTAAATCAGAGCTTCTTTCAAGTTAAATTTTCCCCTGTCTAATAGTGAAAAGCGTCACGTACAGAACAGGGATGGACGTACGGCCGAATGGATGGAGTCTCAAGTAGAATTACAATATACAGTACCGTCCATAACTAAGGGACAAATTGTCCAAATTTGATAACTTTGCTGGTATGCATCTCTCATACCTCATCTTTTGATAGCTAATAGTCCTTAAGATGTTTATTAATGTGTGGAATTTTGAATCACATGTAAAGAATAATAAGAAATTTATGAGTGAAAAACTTTTATTTTGAAATTTGGAGCGTCCAAAGCTAAGGGACAAATAGGAAGAAAAACAGTAAACTGCACATTTAGTCCAAACTATTTCGTTTCCAGTGAAGAAAATCTTTTTCACTGGACTTTTTATACATTACAGAAGTGGACATCATGGCACTACGTTAAAAAGTTGACAACTCCTTAAAACAAGATGTTATTAAGTTGCACAAGAAAAATTGTACGATTCGAGACTTTTCAAATGGGGTAAGCCGTTCGAAAAGCGTTGTGTGCGGAATAGGGACTTCTTCTGATGAAACTGGTTGCATTGTTATTCATAACAGCAAACGACAGACCCCGCAAAACTTCAGCTAGAGAGGACATGCATATGCAGCGGATGGCATTAATGGACAGTTTCCAGCCGTCAGCAGAAATAGGAAAGGTAATGAATGACACAACATGTGTAAATGTGTCACGGCAGACTGTCTCTCTAGACGACTACAAGAAGTAGGCTTATTTGCACGAAGCCCACAGAAGAAACCAATTCTAAGTTCCAAGAACAAGATGAAGAGATTGGAGTATGCAAACAAGAATGTAATCTGGCCATTTGAAAACTGGGCCAGAGTCTTTTTCAGGGAAGAGAGCAAATTAAATTCGTTAGAAAATGATGGCAAGAACTTCGTTAAGAGACGTGCAGGTGAAAGATTAAGTCAGATTACATTCTTGTTTGCATACTCCAATCTCTTCATCTTGTTCTGAGAACTTACAGCTGGTTTCTTCTGTGGGCTTCGTGCAAACAAGCCTACTTCTTGTAGTCGCCTGGAGACAGTCTGCCGTGACACATTTGCACATGTTGTGTCATTCATTACCCTTTCTATTTCTGCTGAAGACTTGAAACGCTCCATTAATGCCATCCGCTCCATGTGCCTGTCCTCTCTAGCTGAAGTTTTGCGTGATCTGTCGTTTTCTTTTAGGACTAACAATGCTGCCAGTTTCATCATAAGACGTCCCAATTCTACACACAACGCTTTTCGAACGGTTTACCCTATTTGAAATGTCTCGAATAGTTAAATTTTTCTTGTGCAACTTAACATCTTGTCTTAAGGAGTTGTGAACTTTTTGACGTGGTGCCATGATGTCCACTGCTGCAATGTTTACAAATGTCCAGCGGAAAATTTTTCTTCACTGGTAATGAAGTGGTTTGGGTTAAATGTGCGATTTACTGTTTTCTTCCTGTTTGTCCCTTAGTTTTGGTCGCTCCAAATTTGAAAATGGTTGTTTTTCACTCATATATTTCTCATTATCCTTTACACCAGATTCAAATTTCCACACATTAATAAACATCTTAAGGACTACTAACTATCAGAAGATGAGGTATGTGGGATGAATAGCAGCAAAGTTATCAAATCTTGAAAATTTGTCCCTTAGTTATGGACAGTACTGTAGATAGTAGTTCAACTTACATGGGTGACAATTCATTATACCCGTTCTATTTATTGCATAATTTCCAATAAACCTGAACCATTAAAGTAGCTACCACCCAAAACGATGTCTCTATTACATATACAATGCCGAGCGTTCTTTAATGAGCAAATTGGAAAAAAATCAGGTTTTGGAGTCACATAGTACAAGCTGTGCGTCGATAACAAATTCTTTCTAATATATTTCAGTTAGACTGGCTGCCAATGGTAAACAGATGGCTTAAGTTTTGGAAATGGTTTTAATATTTTGCAGCTAGAAGCAGTTCAGTTACTGCAAAGTTGCAAACACTGAGAAACACTAAATTCTCACCATTATTTTCTTCAGTTTCTATCTCTTATGGGCAAAAAATCAACGAGTGTCGCTATTCGTATACCTGGAAACTAAAGCTCCACAGGGCACGCACCAACCCTATGCACGCAGTCTCCTATTTTCTAGTGAATTTAGTGCCTCTACTGTTGTCTCACTGACAGACCGGTGAGGTTCACTGGATGTGGTCGACGGATCTTTGTACACAGGCGGACTGTGACTGCGCAGTGAAAGTATCGGAAAGTTTTTTTTTTTATCTGCGGCGTCCTGCTTTGCGTTCTTAATCTTTGTAATGCAGCTTGGAGAGTTCTTGCCCCAATGGACTAGAGCTTGCGATGCCTAACCGGGCGGCCGGGGGTGGGGGTGGGTGGGTAGGACAGATGTTAAGATATTAAGGCTTTCACTCGGCATCATTTTTTTTCTAAACTCAGGTCTTTCTATCACTTTATTTGCCGTTTCAAAATTATAAATATCATCACACCTTGATGAAGTGTCTCAGAAGGCAGGGAGTGGAGTATGTTATTATAAAAAAATGCCAAATTTGAACCATTTTCTTATCAGTCTCATTTTATGAACCATTATTTGCGCTGCCGACGCACGGCCTTTTTCTGTTTACAAACGAGAGCTTGTGCTTTGTGGTGCATCCTTCGCCACGCGGACTATCTGAAGTTTTAACACAGGCCTGTATCTGGTACCTAAGGTGATGAAAGTACTTAAGTATCCTCATGGGGTGCAGTATAATTATTTTCGTTCAAGTGTGTGCATACCTTGCAAAAACGATTTAAATGGAAGTACATGTAGCCCAGCTACATGCCCCCATACTGCCAGCAGCAAAAATGTATAAAAGAATGCGAATGACGCGCTTCGTAGAGTCCCTTGTGGTACATTGCAGTTATAGTTGCAAGCAACCTTATAGATGGTGTGTCCACAGATGATTGCCTTTCTTTTGAATGAACAGGCAACTTCTATAGATTTATTTTATTAAAAAAAGTTACAGCCATAGTTTTTTTTGTTTGTTTTCATCTGTTGTCTACGATATTATTCCACGTAGCTTCACTTCTTCTAAACACAAGTTTTTGTCTGTTTTGATTGAAAGTGTTGCTCAAGTCTACTTGTTTAATGAGTCCAAACGGAAAGTATGCTGCACAGTAACTCGTTTTGTCATTTAATAATGCTGAAGTACAGATTTCCAGTAAAAAGAAGACTCTAATGTTTCATAACTAATACCAATTCTGCATACATGAAACTGTTAATATTGTTTGGAGAGCAACGTAGCGCATGCTGTTATCGTCAGTAGTGTAGTGTTATTTTGGTTCAGAGATGTAGGTATCAGTCTAAATTTGCTGGATCCTCTACGCCAAAGTTGTGCGGCCCGTTGTATCCGATCAACTCAGGACATTCGTATCGCTGTGGTAGGGCGCCGCATAGTAATTTTTCTTTTAGATATTGGATATTAATTATTTTAAGCATTGCAAAAACTTTACAAGT
The DNA here is from genome assembly GCA_001587735.2 of Parhyale hawaiensis. Lineage (NCBI taxonomy): Eukaryota > Metazoa > Arthropoda > Malacostraca > Amphipoda > Hyalidae > Parhyale > Parhyale hawaiensis. The sequence goes on from LQNS02015106.1 coordinate 8,665,843, forward strand.
TGCGATCATAAATATTTTATTTCATAGAGTTGTACAATAATGCTGACTTCTTGCTGTCTGCAGGGCAGCAGCCAGTGCTCCTGTGCGGCGCTGGCCACAATCGCAGGGAGGATCAGTCAGTTCGAGAACGAGGTGCAGCAGCTCGACAGTCTCCAGCGCAAACTCAACTTGCTGTCGGCTAGCATCAAGAATTTGGGACAACTCATTGACGGAAGTAAGCAAATGCTGTTTTGTATTAGTGTACACCGCCTTCAGACATGATGGCACGAATCTCATAGTCACCTCTTCAGTGTTCACGTCTTTGGCCATCATACTGCTGTGGCGGCTGCATAGCACCTGCCCACTTGATGTTGGGTTTCATAATATTATGGAAAGAGTTGAGCTCTGCCGCTTCAACGGAGTACAACCTTATCATGCTCTTGCTTTCGCTGCTACATATTAGGACCGAATATAAAAAAAACACTTATTCGAGTTAGCAAGCAAGTGCTCCTATTCCCTATTCTGTAAGCCGCTGCAGACGATGGTGGTTTGTCCTATATTCACACTTCACAGCCCTCGAATACGTCGCTGTGTCTGTTTAACGACATAGAAGTTCACCGCTTCTTGAGGTGTTTTCACATGAAATTTTAAGAGCCCCAAGAATCAATATTCACAAATGAGTCCAGTTAAGATCGACAGCTGACTCCGACTGCAAACTTCTTAGCAAGTCTGCTGACAGTCATGTTTGCACGAACACAAAAATACAATAGTAACCCTTATAGCGATGTCGATATTACGACATTTTAAGCATTTAAAAACTTCCTACGCGAAATAAATTTCAGAGAAACTGCATAGTTGATGCTTCTACATTAGCATTATTGGAACAATTCAATCGAATTCATCATAGCGCCTAAGAAATGTAGAATCGGCAAGTAATTTTTCCAGCTTGTTTACCCCCATGAGGGAGGAGCAGTTTTCGCTTGAGGGCAAAAATTTCGATCTACTGCAATTGTATCATAGTGTAGGCAGGATGTGCAGCAAGGAATTTAAGTCAATTGAGTGATATTTCACTACTTGCTAATATAAACTCATTTTCTTTTCTTGCATGTCATCTAAGGGAAGGATTGCGTGCACTGCCCAGATCAATTGAAACAGCGAGCGCTCATATTTCATAACAATTTGAGTTGGCCGTTGTAGTGCATCCTATTAAAACATATCAGTGTCGCAAGTATGGGCAATGGTAAAAAGTCATGGCAAATTCCTCGCTGTCATTTTTCCCAGCGTAGGTTGACAGAACACCGATAGATATCGATCAGCTTGTGTAACTTCTAAATATTAATGACTGATTTCCGTCTTGGCAAATCGCCGTAAGTCCACTGCCGCATTAAAAAGCGTGTTCCTATTGTTGTTCTGTTGGCTGTGCGAGCTGCTCCCGGCTACATAACAATGCTTGCGCTAGAAATACACTAGACTTTGGCACTGTTAAGACTTAATGAAGGAGAAAATTAAAGTTGTTTGAACTGCGACGATCCCTGAAATGACATCGCCGTTCGTTTCTCTTGAGTCACAAGCTAATAAGAGCAGAGAAGCTTCAGGCGAAGACACGCAGTGCACGCGAGGTGCTCGGACTCTGAGGTGATGATAATCCGTCATGCATCAGTGTTGTTTAACAGGCAACTTGTGTATCATTTTCATCTATAAGACTTACTGTTGTACCGCAAACTCAAGTTCACTGAGTTTTCTGCCGTTGCAAGAATAAACAACTTCATGGTAATGCCTGAAACTCGATCGACAATGTCGAAACCAACACACCTGTCTGAAGTTGAAGACAAGTTGCGCCTTTTGGGCCTAGCTGAACCCCATTTTGCCGTGCCAGTCAATGGTACCTTAACTCGGTCGCGCCGCATTTCTAAGATTAGATTAGATAGGCGGCAGTAGACGGACCAACAGGCCCATTCCCAGAGAGACGCCAACTTACGCCCCGGCCCTCTGTGAGCTATTGTCTGTATCACTTAGATGACTGAGGAAAAAAAGAACTGGGAAAAACCTCAGCCAAGAGACGACCATGCAACTACGCTTTAGAGTTGCACATCTGCGAAGCTTTGGTACGTCAAGTTAGTTGGGGCACAAGAGAAAAGTTCATGGATAAGGTAGCCTCCGAAGCTTTGGTCGTTAAAAGTTTGTGATTCTTGGATGAAGTGTTCTTAGCTGTGGAGGGTGCCTCTGCCAATGATTGTTAAAACGATTTTTAAACGCGTTGACTGTCTCCGCCCCGACAGCGTCAGAGGGGGGTCTATTTCAGCTGCTCACTATGAAATAAGGAAAGAATTGCAAGGTTTAAATTGTTCTTCATGCTTTATGCTTGAGTTTTTGACCGTTGTTTTGCAGGCATTAACGTCTCTCTAAAAAATCCCGTTGTAGGTACGTTGTTGAAGCCATTCAAATACTTAACCGTTTCTATTAGTTGTCCTCTGAGTCTTCCTGGTTCGACAGAATTCAGGCCCAGTTCCTGTAAGCGACACTCGCATGGCTTGTTTGCAGCTGAGGTATCAGTTTCGTTGCTCTGCGTTGGATTTTTTCATGTTATCAAAATCTTTGCTCAGTTGTGGCGACCAGAATTGCACAGCAAATTCTCAATGTGGGTGCACTATCGTTTTGCACAAGGGGATGATGATGTCCTGGGATTTCTACTCGAAATTCCTAGAAATGAATCCCAGTATTCGGTTTGCCATTTTCTCATTCTTGTCAACTTTATGACTGTTTTACCTTTTGTTTGAAATAGTTATTCCCAAGTCACATTGTTAGGTGACAACTGCTAATTCTGTCCCGTTTATTTTTAATCTGGTTGAGTGGTTCTCTGGCCCTATGCGCAGTACTGAATATTGGTCGGCATTAAAGCTAATCTTCCAAGTTATGTTCTATTCAGTGAGGTGGTCAAGGTCATGTTGGAGCTCAGCTCGTTTCCTGGCTGGATGACATTGTTTAGTATCATACGCAAATTTACTAATTTTGCTGCGAATAGTAAGATCAAGATCATTGATGTAAATTATGAACAGAAGTGGGCCAAACACGCTACTTGTGGAATCCCAGATGATACCGGTGTCCAATCGCTTGTCTCTGCTTGTAGCTTCACTCGTGAGGCACGCCTGGATCCAGCTTTAACAGTCTCCCTGGATGCAATGAGGTTCCAATTTTTTTCATTATCCTTTGATTGGGGGACTTTGTCAAAGCCTTTTGGAAATCTAGATAAACGCGGTCCACACCCTTTTCTCCATCTCTGAGTTTTGGAACTTTTGAAAAGAAATCCAGTAAGTTAGTTAAGCAGCTTTTTCCATTTTAGAAGCAATGCGCTGGGTATCGGAAATGAGCTGGTGCAGCATCATGTGATCAGTGATGTGCTTCTTCAGGAGACGTTCGATGGTTTTCCTGACAACCGATGTAAGACTGATTGGTCGATCGTTGCTGGGGCCTTTCTTATCCCCCTTCTTGTGTATCGGGATCACGTTAGCTAATTTTCAATCCATTTCAACTTCTCCCGTTCTTAAAGACCGATTGAATATTTCGAGCAGCGGCTTTGAGATGCAGGAGCCACATTTCCTGTAGAACACGGGGAGCAAGATGATCTGTTTAAGTAGAAACGACAGCGCAAAATGTGCATCAGCGTCCGTCCAGCGTTTGCGTTTGTGATCATTCTGCTGCTATGGAGGGTCGATGCCGGGCAAGGACGTCACATTGCACACCATTGTGAGAAAAATTCAACTTTAAAATAGTTAAATTACCGTTAATCACTGTATGCATCGCTAAATCATTCGCAGGGTGCATAATGCATATGATGGTAAGACTATGACTAAAATAATTAGAATTACATTCTTAGAACGTAGACCTTCGCCAAGTAACGCAATGCAAAAAAGCAGAATGGTAGACGGACAAAAAGACAAACGGACGGATGGATCATAACTAATATTTATGCATCTATTTCTCGTGACATTGCCAACAGTTCCTGTAAACATTAGGAAGATCCGCCCATAACTTTTCGAGTTTTGTTCCTAACAGACAGGCTGATAGACTGTAGGCAGACAAAACATCCTGCAAAAACGTGACCCCTTAATTTAACGGAGATTATAGTGATATTACATGATGTCATCTTTTATGCACGGCACCCGCTGTGCATCGCACTGGCGATTCTTTATCCTATACTCCTCGTGTTCTTTCATGATTTGCTGTTCCCATGAGCGTTTATCATGTGTTAGAACGCCCTCGTGCATGGGTTCCACATTTCTATTGACGTACTATATATCCCTTATTTCTTCCTCTGTGAAACCCCCTTTGTAGTGGAAGCGGAAGCTTAAACTATCCAATAAAACTAAGCAGCTAACTGCAACTGATCTGAATCCCACTTTTGTTTGGGTTTGATGGGGTCTCGCAAGAAATCGATATCTGCACATTGGTCTTTCTTACAGGAGCGGTTATCTATTCGTTAGTCATCATCGTCCATGGTTGTAACAAGTTATGGCCGACACATGGCACCGGCATGTGTACCATTCAAACTAAAATAACTAAAAAGTGCGGCAAATTTCCCGTTGGGGTAGTGAAAGCACTGCTATTCGCTTTGTCGTGCAGGCAAAAGTCCTCATGATAACAACTGCTTATCTTGCTAATTTGCCAGAAACTGCCCATTGTATCAGCCGCAACCACAATACGGGGAGACTGGCTATAAGAACGTCAATGTAAATTAGATTAGATAGGCGGCAGTAGACGAACCAAAAGGCCCATTCATAAAGAGACACCGGGACTTACACCTCGGCCCTCTATGAGCTATTGCCATTATGTTATTAGGATGTAGAGGAATGGAGAAACGAGAGGAGAAAAAACGGAAGACGAAAGAGAAAAAAAGAAGGGAAAAATAAAAAAGAAGGGAGAGAAGAATCTTCGCCAAAGCGAAGGTCATGAATGCCCGCAAGCATGATCGATGGCCGCTGATATGCGGAGCTTAAATATATAGATGGAGCAGAAGTGAGAAGTCAGCTTAAAATGGCCTGGGAAGCTTTGGCCGTTAAGTGCTTGCGACTCGTGGAGAAGGAGTTCTTAGCTGTGGAGGATGTCTCTCCCAATGTATGTCGAGACGATTTTTAAACGAGTTGACCGACTCCGCACCAGCAACGTCAAAAGGGAGTCTATTCCAAATGCTGACTATGAAATAGGGAAAGAACTGCTGACTTAAGGTTGTTCTACGAGCTTTATGCTTGAGTTTTTGACCGTTGTTTCGCAAGCGATCAATGGGGTCTCTTTCAAAGAGTCCCGTTATAGGTACGTCCTTGAAGCCATTCAAGTACTTGAATGTTTCTATTAGTTGCCCCCTGAGTCGTCTTTGCTCGAGAGAGATCAGACCCAGTTCTTTTAGGTGACGTTCATACGACTTGTCTCTCAGCTGAGGTATCAATTTCGTTGCTCTGCGTTGGACTCTTTCCATATTATCGATATCTTTACAGAGATGTGGCGACCAGAATTGAACAGCAAATTGTAAGTGTGGCCACACTAATGCCTTGTACTAGGGAACGATGATGTCCTTGTCAAGCGTGGTAGAAATTGATAGATCAATAAGTACTACACGACAAATTTGACAACAGTATTTTATATATACTGTATATACACCAGTAAATTGAAATTCGGGCCCTGAATTAACAGCCGTAGTAATCAGGGTTGGCTGGTTTAAGCCAACTAAAAATCCATAAACCAACCAAAACCCATGGATTATTTTTTATATGATTTCTTGGTTTTATTCATAAAATTGCAACATAAATAGTTTTACTTCTAGAAATTATTAAATTTTATTTACACAAATGAAAGGATGAGTTAATGTGTTTCTATTTAGGAATCCACTTGACTGTTAGGGCAGTTAAGGTCAACTATGTCTTATTTTTATTAAAAACCTATAACTTGTTGAATTTTGGGTCATTTCATTTCAGAGATGCATATCTAATTATATTCTGGTAAGCTAGCAGCTACTGAAAATCAGAAGTAGTAATTATATATAGTTGTTATAAGATAGTGAGCTCATTTTCTATTATTTACGATTCATTCCCGCCAGTTACAGCGCACTTGGCCAACTGAGACGTACCGGCAGGTATGCCGAGATAAAACATTCATATACTGATGCGACATAATAAACTGAGTCTTACTGCTTGGATGACGTCGTATGACGTGGGTGCGGTGGTAAGACCTGGAATAGATTAATAATTCCTAAATTAGCGTTGGACACAGCATCCATATGAGAAAATAACTGTTATTTCTCTCTGATCTCCTCAGAGAGCCCTAGTTCAAACTGAAACCCGTTCATTTTATCTTATTTCTTTGTTTTATCTCTATACTTCTTGATGCGTATCACAGTATTAGGGATACGCAATGTCATGCCTTGGAAAACGCACACGGCACTTTCTACTGTAATATGTCTAGTTTTAGTTTTAATTTTTCTATATTTTTGTCGCAGTTAGACTTAAAACGGTAAACAAAATCGCAATCAAGAATTTCAATTAGGCCTGTAACCCCTCATACAACGCGCACCTACCTGAAAGTTTCAAAGAATAATATGTCTATTTTAAGTTTTGGATTTTCTTGTATCATATGTAAGATAAAACAGTATTAAACATGAGTGTCTGTCACAAATTGTGCTACTTCTTTAGTATCTCTGCTTCAAACTTCCAGAAATTCTGTAATATATCGATTTCAAGTTTTGCTCTTTCTTCTTAAAATATATAGAATGGAATGTCTGTCAAAAGTTGTCCTACTTCTTTAGTTTCTAACTGATTAACACTGGCTGCCTACGTGGATATATCCCCAAGTCTATAGTAAATCTTGTCCCATGTATTAGTTTTAAGGATGTTGCTTCTAAGAAAATGAATACCTCAGGGTGCAGCGCCCTGTTTTTTGGGCACTGCATCCACATGGGGAAATAGATGATATTTAGGCCTATTCAATATTCATGAGGAGGATGTAGACATGTAGCTATTTCACTTTCTTCAGTTCAATGCTCTGATTTTAATTAGCTAAGAGCTATTTCTATCGAGACATCTTTGTATTTTGAAGTGTTTCTAAGTTTTTCGAAGGATTCAATAGCTACGTAATTCATTTTCTTAGTTCATTACTCTGTTTTCAATTAGCTAGTAGCTAGCAATTTCTGTCAAGTTGTATTTGTATTTTGAAGTGTTTTTAAGTCTTTCAAAGGATTTTATACTGCAATTATAGGTATAGCATAGCATCACTGCCGACTGGATATTAAATGTAGCCATAGCAAGTACAGGTAATCGGCTAACTGCTTTTTCTTAACCCCTTTTTCTTAAAATCATTCTTCTACAATAGGAAGTTGAAATGAAGTGACTAAGATTTGATGATGAGCTAGCTACATGTTTACTCAGCAAAAATCCTTTAAATGTTAGATAAATTCCAAAAACTAGAAAAAACAACAAAATATCCAAAAAATCAAATAAACCAAAGAAAAAAAAAACACAGTTTTTTATGTTTTAACCAAAAAAAATCATGATTTTCGGTTTAAACCAAAAAACCATGGTTTTTTACAACCTTGGTAGCAATTATATGAATGGTCAGACCGGGGGATTCTCGGCTCAAAGGTTGACAAGTATAGTTTGACCATTTTATCAGATCAATTCGGTCGTGGTCAAATTCCTCTATAGTGGCGCTGATTCTGTGGGAATTTCTGAGATTTCTCAATATACAGGTAGTGGGCGGGACTAAGATATGGGCCGAACAAAATCTCAAAAATACCAATAGAATTGGCATTGCTATAGAGGAATTTGACCACGACCGAACTGCCTTGATAAAATGGTCAGACTATAGCTATATGTTTAGAGCCTACTGGAAGTTCAACTTCCACTAGCCTCTTGCCCCCGTGGGCGGGTGGCTCTCACCCACTTTAGCCTGTCTGGGGTCAACCATCCGGTGTCCAGGTCTCAGAGACCTTAAAAAAGACCAAAATTTTGAGTAATATGCAAAAACGCAAAATACTCAAGTTACGCAAGATACGCAATCAAGATACGCAAGATACGCAATCAAGATACGCAAGATACGCAAGTTACGCATCGTTGGCCCGTCTGCCTATATAAGGCGAGGAGGCCGCTCTCCCTTCAGCAGGGTTGCCAGAACTGTTACGAACGTAACAAAAGTGTTACTTTTTAGTTGTAGATGTGAATTTTGGTACTTTTGTTACGACGCCACTTCAAGTTGTTACTTTTTCCTTATTTCTTGCATTAGAACATTTTTTGTGGTCTAGATTGAGCAAAACTGTACAAAACACATTATTTTCTGCCACTATTAGTCTAACGAGACAATAAATCCTTAACTCAACGAGTATGAAACTCGTACAAACATGCTTGGTCGCCGACAACGGTAGTTCGTTCAGG
>LQNS02015106.1:8687617-8712745 GCA_001587735.2 Parhyale hawaiensis
ATGCTAGTGTTTAGTATTATTCTTAAGTTAGTTTTAATCATGAAAACCTCAGGCGCTGTGTCCTAATCTTGTTGGCCACAGTACCTTATGAGAAAAATAAATGAGTTTATTATTATTATTATTACTTCTCAGTGACTTCTATGCTCTACAAGTAATATTATATTAAGACGCTAAGTCCGTGAAAGGTAAATATGTTGGAGTTGGAGAGAGTAATTAACTTAAATTCGAGCGTGACTTGGAGGTTCCCGTGCCCCTTCCGTTTTTTCACTGCAGTATCGGGAAATGTTGGGGGAAAATATGCAGCCGCGACCAGCTCGGCGCGTGACCCCTGGAATGGCACTTGGTTTGCTAATGGGCAAAAATTACACATGCACTTGACGGCTGAAAGTTAGGCTGAAGTGCATAAATTCTTTTTCCTAATCTTTTCATTGATTAAGTCAGCAAGATATTAAAAAAATAAAAAAAAAGATCTGACATCTTGAATCCACGTTGTTTCAGGGTTTGCGTTCATTTAACATGAATATTTACTACAAAGTTGTTGCTAACGAATAATGTTTCAACCTATTGAGGGTCACTGGAGACGCTAGATTCCAAAGGCAGATTTTTGACACCTCTGCGCGGTTTATCTTTGGCCACAGTTCCAATTATGTTGCGATTGGAATTAGAGCATAGTAAATACCTGTAGTTTTCCTGACTTCAGGTCTTTACCGACGTCTTTCGACTGAGTGGCATTTGGGAGTGGAACACTTTCTCTTCTTACGAATTCACCTGATTCCGATGCTTCTTAGATTATTGTGATAAAGGAAAATTCATCGCTTCTTCTCTCAGATTGTAAACTGCACATTGAACCTTTACGATGGCTTGGTAGGAAACGCTGTCAATAATTTACTTTCTGTTAGCTGACAGCTGTCTTATACAAATTACTTTCTTGCAGAGTAGGCAAGCAAGATAAGCTGGTAATGAAGAGCTATTGCTAATAAAAGCCTTTACCTCGTGTGTTGTAATATTGATATAACCATAATAGTTACTACATTGTAGTGCCTTTGTGTCAGATTACGCATAATTGGTTGCCATTAACGTCCGAAACTCGATCGACAGTGACGGATCTGACGATCACAAATGAAAATTTCAGACTAGTTAGGCTAAGCGGACTAGATTACATCATAGAATTGAACCAATCGAACCCGCCAGCGCGCTTAACGGGTGTAGTGGGGCGTGAAAATAGGAAACCTAACACATAGACCGCAACAGAACTTGACTCTTAGGTCTGACGCTGAAGGCAAGGGAAAAATGGGATTTTTTCAAGAGCCATACTTTTCCCCCGATCTAATACTGAAGAAAAAAAATTTCAAGGTACCTACCCAACATTTTTCTTGCGGAGAAGGTATCTTTGCTACGGCGAGGACGCACTTGGGCGCTTGCCTGCATGACCGTGTCAGGACATGTTCATAATAGCTCTTGAGAAAATCCCATTTTTCTCATTTTGGCGCTAGAAACAGAGGCTACTTGGACCCAAGAGTCAAGTACTGTTGTGGTTATGCCAAACAATTCAATTTTTTTTAAATGAGAGGACTGCTAGTTTTTGCACGTACCCCCTGAGATGAGGCAAATATGCCATTGGGCTAGGATAGTTCAGTTAGGCTAGGCCTTCCTATGTCACTCGCTGTAGTTTTTCTCTTTCTCGACTTAAGGTGTTGGCTCGGAATTTCCTTTACGGTGCTGATTCGCATTATTAGCGTCATAGGCTGTCCTCCTGGTCCTTCCTTCATGAAGCACTCTCACTAGCTGGAGAGGTATTTAATCAACAAACTAGAAGGCCCAGCCGTCGAAAATGACGGCAGTAATTTTGTGATTAGGGTTGCTTTTCCTGTTTGAACCATAGGTTTCTCTGTTAAATAGGTCTCATCCCTGCAGGCCTGATCTTCTATCAATGAAACGCAAGTTATAAAGATATGAGTTTTGAAAGAGCAATAGACCGTATCCCCCTGCAAGATAGGGCCCGAATATCAGTCTAGAGTTGGCCAAACGTTATCCTTGCGGACCTGATCTTCCATTAATAAAATGCAAGCTGTACAGCTATGAGTTTCGCGTGAGCAAAATATCTCTCCTGCAGAATAAGGCCTGGATATCTGTTTTGAATTGGCCAAACGTTGAGCAGCACTGAGAAAGTATACTTCAGTTAAAAGAATTCATCGAAAATAATCAGGTCTTACGGTAACCTGGATACCGAGCCAAAGGTGAACGTCAAGCTTCGAAATTTGGCTACAATGTAAATTGTTTCTATATGAAAAAGTGTCTGCTTAGCGTGAAGTTACAATTGCATCAAAGAGATTCAGCTAAAGAAAGCATAAGCAAAAGTGATTATGCACAAAAGAAACCAATACTCCAGCCAAAAAATTGTGCGACATATCTTGGCATACGCCCGACCGGATCAAAAACTCTATCGAAGATCAACCACGCACAAAAGAACAATCATCATCGTCAGATCTAAAAGTACCACATTTAAACTAGTTTCGAAAGTGACTCAAAATTCAGAAAATGCAGTATTTCCACTTTAGACCATCATATTTCAGAAGCTATATTTGTCACCCTTACTCCAAGCGCTGAAATTCTAGGGTATCCCGACTTGTTTTTCAGTACATGAATATTCTCCTATTAAACTCTTAACAGCGTGACGGATGGGCGGACCAACATTGGAGCAAGCAAGCAAGGGAGAGAGGGAGCAAGCGATCAACAACTGTGTTTTATTATATTTATGTGGATAATATTGTGCTACATAGCAATTCTGTGTATGTTTTGTGCTTTCTTTACGGAAATATAACTTATGAATGGAACCGTAGAGGTTGCTCTGTTTGTACCATAAAGAGTTGTTTGTTTGTGTTCCAGAGCATACACATGGGCAGCAGCAGGTATACTTCGTAAAAGTGCTGAAAATCTCGAGTCTTTCGAGTCTCCTGTCATTATATAAGTCACAAGTATGAGCCACGAAATCACATTGACGGAAACTCTGTCTGATTTCATAAGTACAACAACGCACCTACTGTACATCCATTTATCTTTATTTTATATATACACGCGCGCTGTGTCTAGGTATCTTGCCAAGTTTTTCTTATTCTGTTTTAGTACCAAAAATAAAGGGAAGCGATTAAAGAAAAGTTTGTTGCAACCGTATTTTGTGTGGTTTACTGGGACATATGTACGTGTCCCAGAGCATAGACCTGCACTAAAATGTCTTGTGGGACATTTGTAGCCTGTTACTGTAACTACAATATGTGTTGCAGTCAACGAGACCATTTTTTTTAGTCAAAATCTCCTAGTTTTGTCAACTGGAACGAATAATTTATTTTAAATACAGGAATCAGTCACAGCAGGGCAGACTCAAAGGCCTAAAGTAACCACCAAGTAATACTGTGTAGTTGTACACAGCGCCTGTATCCTAATCGGATATTGCCAGCTTCTTTAATTAAGAAGGGGCACCAAATTAGGCTTGTCCGTACAGAACGAGAGTCATCTATGCAGGCTTGTCCCTCGAGATACGTCCCGTTATTGCTTATTGATGTGCTGACAGTTGCAATTCTTCATCACCGGGCTAGAGGTACTCGATTACGTTTGTTATAAATGTTTTTGTTTTCTATGGGAAACGACAAGATACGCTAACCCTCCCAAGACCAAAGAATGAACTCAACACACATAAAGTGGAAATTTAGGGATCACCAATATCTAACCACTTTATGAATTTATTGGTGAATGATATATTGAAATTGATAGTCCTCAAGTTTCAATATGAGCATAAATAATAATATCTTGTACATTAGAATGAAAAATAGTTTGAGCCAGACCTGTATCAGGTTCTTTCTAGGGTCTTTCCAGGATTAGGAGCATTGTAAAAATGTGCTGTATACACTTATGACTTCGACACAATTTGAGAAGAAATTACGTTCATAGGATATACCAGGCTTTTTCACTTGCGAAATAATCTCTTCCATTATAGTGACGCATAGTTTTGTGCGCTATAGTTCACGACACGCTTCTGATCGAAACAGTTAGGGAGCTGTTAGGTCGTCAAACCCAATGTGAACTAAATTCCCGGATGCCGTTTCACCGTTTGCTAAATTGACTCTCATGCAGCTCACCGACTTCAACTGTGTGGTATCTCGCTGCATACAAAACACGAGTCTCAGTTTTTGCAGGTATCTAAATTTCTCTCGCACGATTTACTTTCACCATTATTCAAAGTTTAGCTGAGGTCGCCTCACAAAGACACTAAGTTAGAACAAGTCCTTTGTTCCACACTTCTCGAAAGAAAATCACAAGAAATAAACTTTTTGTGAGCCGTTCAAACTTTTCGAATCACTGTCATAAATTCTTTCTTTATAGATGAAAGAGGACGATGGAGTTGTTGGACGGAACTTCCCTCGTACGTCCTCAACATTTGAGCCACAAAACTGTTGTTGATGAGTTGCTTGTGTGAAGAGTGAATGTTGTATGACGAAACTGGGTCTATTTCTGGCACATTATCTCAGCATTGTAACTATTGGAGAATGAATGTTGCATGATGAAACTGGGTCTGCTTTTGGTACAGTATTGCAATGTTGGGACTATTGGGAGTGGCTGTTGCATAGACATGGATCTTTTCGGGCACATAAAGTCAAAAGTAAAGTCAACTTTGACTGGACCCTCCCCTGGGTAGCCCGCACGTACTGGTTCGTGCTGCAGATATAGGCCAACTGGCCCCAGAGGAGTAAGTACAGCTGCAGCCGACCATGGGTCGTTAAAAATTATGGCGCTGTAGCGGAAGGTTCAACGACCCGCGCCCCCTACCCTCTCATTCCTCGGAAGGTGAGTGCTCCCAAGTAAATGTACAAGCCAAGCAAGTCTGCTGACTCAGCGGTCCGGGCAGCACAAAGACAAAGACTATTTGGGTATGAATGTTACATGACTAGGTTGGGTATGTTTGACATATTATTGCAGTGTTGATGATATTGGAAAATTATTATTTCATGACTTTCTTGGATACTTGTGGCACAAGACAGCAGTGTTGTGATTGATTCTCACTATTACTACTGGGGAGTGGATGTTGCGTAATGAAACTGGATCTATTTCTCGCACAATATTGTAGTGGTATCTCCCTGCTGTAACTTTTGCGAGGGAAACTCGCTTTACGAAAATCTGTCGATTCGTAGCACACTGTTATTGTCTTGGACCATACTGCATAGGGTACGTTGCTTGACAAAATATTTTTAACATATTGCTGCTGGGTTGACCATTTCTCTGTGTAGATTTCCGGAAATAGTGTGTTACAACGCTTCTCTCAATCATATAGCTCCCTTAGTTTATTTGTAGTTTTCTGTTTGGTCCATTTTGAGCGTCTGTTCCGTACGCCTTTTCTCATTTCCGCGAGCGTGCGACTTAAATGCATCTGATGCAGATGAAATGCTCATACTTGCTTACAGAAAGCCAATGCTCTGTGACCTGTACAGCCGAATATCTATTCACTTGCATTTCCATTGAAATCTCGTTGCGTAGCAATTTTTGCAGTCTTGGTTGCAGATAACGACAGCTGTAGACCACACTATACATATGGTGTCGTCTACGCGACAGCAAATCTGTTCAATTTCTGTAGTAGATGATTGCATGGCATCGAGGGTGCAATAGTGCACTTTATCAGAGCTGGACTCGGCTACATGGCATTAGTTTATTCTCTCAAGCTCGACCTGCACTGTTCACTTATTTTTGGCGGGTTTACGGCCAGTGGTTCTGATTTATAGAATTGTTTTAGGATTTACAATGAGCGGCCCTTGCAGTTATTGCACCGATAATACAGGCTGGTATAGCAACTGGGCTAGAGCGTATCAAGTTTCTATCGCTGTTTTATGTTTGAAAATTGTAAGGCGTCTTGAGCTATAAAAAAAGACGTACAGTGTGGCTAAAATTTGTCCTGAGCAGGACCGAAGGGCGTCTGGTTCCAAACCTGCCAGAAAAAGGCCACAGGACGGGCAAGCTAAGAGCAAGAAATTGCTACCATAGGCCAGCACCCATGCACGTGTGCAGCTGTGACTGTGAAAAAGTTTACATTGTACCTCCATCCTGTGTTGTGCTGGTAGTGACATGCCTTTCGAAATTCATGGGATAAAGTCTCGGTGACGCTCTCTATACACCATCTGACTTCTGCAGACGTTCCTTCTCGGCCATCATCAGTTCAGTCGTAGTTTGTGGCCGTAGGTATATAACGGGAACGAAAACTGCGAAATAGGCTAGCCGTGCCAGTGGTCTGTCCAAGCCACCTGCCAGATTATCTAACTTAGACCAATATTTGCCTGGTTCTTAAGTACGTTATATTAAAGTATTGTTTAAATATACGAAAGTTTCAATACAAATATCCATAGATTGAGTTGGCTGAACATTGACTGAAAAAGATATTTGTATTTCCGGTGCATCTAACGTACACTGAGCCATATTTGGTCTCTTGCCCGAGTGCAGGCGGTGCATTGGCTAGTCCCACTATAGAGCGACTACAAAAAGAAGAAAAAACGCGAATCACGCAATCGCTGCACACAATTAAATGATACGTACAAAGTGCCTTTCCCCTAACTACTCTCTGGCTCTTCTTAAATAGGTTTTGCACTAAAGGCGTTGTAATATCGACTTTTGATGCGCATGCTAGTGAAAACTGTATTATCTATTCATTTCGCAATTGCTGATGGTGGACCAAATATACGTCCGAAACGTTCATTTTAATAATTACAAGCCACATGGATATGTACGTCCCATCAAGCTTTATTATGCTAAGTTCAAATAAATTTTGAGATCGTAACAAATAATATTTTCGATCTCTTTGTGCGCGAGTTAAAGTTACTCAGTACCTTCAAGATTAGAATTTACGAGTTCCTCAGTGGGTAAGCCGATGCTATCTAGGCTCCTCTGAACAATGTAGCTGTATTATATACAAACTAACGCTTGAACGTATCGATCCTTGTTGTATGGACAGTCCGTACCCCCCCTTGTACAGCGCTCAGCATCTCTCTAAATATAGTTTCACTCAATGCTATTCCTAGGAGATTCCGACCCACATTTATTTTCCTAACGTGGTATTTACATCTAACAATGTATATTCTACTACACTCGGCATCGACCGTCAGGGAGAGCTTAGAGTTTTCGTGTCTGGATTACTTTAGTTTGCCACTTGGAACATAACACCGGGTGCACATGAAACCAGCGCGTAATGTTCGTTCATAACGAAAGACATTTAGCACAATTATTACAATGGACAGAGATTTGTAGCTGAAACAAGAGCACGATCAACTAAATAGTTCACATGATAACTGCCATAACTATCTTAATTTTATTAAGGAAAGTATAATAATTCTGTTTTGTTTCTTGCAACTGTGCAGGCGCCCGTCCGAATGCTGTACCCTCAATTTCTATCATAGCTTAATGTGTCTCTTTTTCCCCGCTAGATTTATCAGTGCGGTTGTCTAAGACATGTAGTTTATTATCAAGTGCAAAATAATGAGTGAGCTCATTTTCAAACACAGTAATCACATATAGGAGACTGAAGAAATGCAAGTAGTTCTTACAACGACGTGCAAAACGTTATCGCGTGGGTTATCATGGTATCAGTGTGGCTGAAATGCTGGAATACTTTTTTTTCTGCTTCTTACACTCACCTTAAAAAAAATGATAACTGAACTACGTTTATGTAGGAGGCAGTGGGTGCAAAAAAGTCAGGTAAAGGCAAAATAATTTTGACCGCACTCTCCACTGGGAAACCCACACGCACTGATTCATGCTGCAGATATGGGCCAACTGGCCTCACAGAAGTGTACGGCTGTGGTCGATCACGGATCATCCAGGAGTTAAGGCGCCATCGACAGAAGACTCTTTACATCGACCCGCGTCCCTTCCATCCCTAATTCTGGGAAGAGTAAGTACTCCCACGGCAGCTGTGCAAATGCCAAATGCTGAGTCAGCGCATCAAGCGCCGCAAGAGCCCGCTTGCCTGTGTTGGCTTTCCAACCTGCAGCGTCCAGTGTCGTAAGCGCAGCACTCTAGGCTGCCGCTACCTCGGGAACCGCTGATTTCTATTGACCAACGAACACGACATTCTTCTATCCGTGCCTCCCTGGTGCAAGCTTGGTCAGACCGCCAGTGTGCTGCACACTCGTACAGCACCATACGTGTGTATGATAGTCCTTGGGTTGTCGCTAGAAGATTTGCTGATATAGCTTGCTAAACGTGTTACTATAATTTTAGCCACAAATACTTCGATTTTGCTTGCAATTTACTCGTAATTAAATACACAGAGCCTCCACAATACCTTGTCTGCTCACTGAAATCGGGCCTTTCGTAAGTGGGCTTAGAGGCCGTTTACGTAAACGTTGATAAAATGAGTGCTAATAATCACAGAGACTTCAAAGGAAGCTTAATTTCTTTCTTCGTACCACAAGGACTGCGTTGCAGAGCGGGGAATCTAAATTCACAGTTGAATATCTTCAGTGGGCGATCAATGTCATACCTTCGGACATCAAGAATAAATGAAAATTCATCATAATTTCTCGGAATATTAGAATTCAATATAAAAAAATTGGCACGTAAGTGCACTTTAGTATCACATATAATTGAGGTTATTCCCAACGACAGATTTGGAAAATAACCCCAGAAATTGATGTATGCAGAGCTTATGGAAGAGCTCATCCCAATAGCCGCAAGAAAAGGGAGGTTCAGAAACCCCAGTATTGTAATACTGAAAACTTAATACCCCATGTGTACTATAGAGTGAAACCACATTGGTAGCAATTAACTAAAAATGAATAAATAGCCTTGATGAAGAGCCCAGGACAACCGTTCAATGATATTAAAATCACATTTGGTGGTGATATAACTCTTCATAACTGGGACCATCTAAAGCTGCACATCGTGACTGTATGGACATAGGTCATTTCACGCTACTGTTTAGGTATCTGAGTCACTTTGTGGTTGCCTACGTTACATCACTTCATGGTTTCGATCCTACGATACACCACTTCATGATTGCTTGCGTTAAATCACTTCATGGTTACTTGAGTTAAAACCCTTCATGAGTGCCTACATTATATCATTTCTTGGTTGCCTACGTTACTGCACTCCATAAGTGCCTGCGTTACACCATTTTTCCTGGTGGCTTAAGTTGAATCACGTCATGGTTGCTTATGTTGAATCATTTCATGGTTACCCAAGTTAAATGACATCATGGCTGTTGCCTACACTACATCACGTCATGGCTGCCTACATAACATCACTTCGTATTGCTCATGTTACATCACTTCATTGTGGACTGCATTACGTGATTAATTGGACAACTATTTTACATAATTTCATGGTTGCCTACATTATATGATTTAAGGGATGACTATGGTAGGTGTATCACTATATGGTTGCCTAAGTTAAATCACTTCATGGTTGATAAAGTGAAAAAAAAATTCATGCTTTCCGGAGTTAAATCACTTCATGGGGGCCTGCATTACATCACCACTCCTGCTAATACCATATTACTTCAGGACTGCTGATGCTACATCACTTTAGGGCTGCCAATGCTAGATCACATCACGACTGCCAATGCCATACTACTTCACGGCTGCTATTACTACATTACGTCATGACTGCCAATGCTCGATCACTTCACGGCTGTATACCAAATAATTTTCAATAACAACGGTATTAGCTGTTTATGTGGCATTTCTTTAGAAATCGAGTATAGAGTATGTTACCTGTAATTATGCAAATACATTTTTTTCTACTTTATTTTTCAAGATAAGTGTCTAACTTTGAAATATCAATATTAACTAAATGTATGGCTTTGTTACAAATGTAAACAACACTTGTAAAATAAATATTTAGCCATTTGCTAAGTTCATCACACAATTTGCTTATTTACGAGTTTATTACTGTTACCTCAGATTATGCAACAAGTTGATAAAAACGTCATAAAGAGGAAATAAATACTAAGGAACAGAAATATTATTAAACGTCCGAAACCAAGAAATTAGAACCAAAACAGTTAAAGAAACACTGAAATAAGTGTTCAGTAGTGGTAATCATAAGTTAATTTTGAACATTTATTACGATTTTTGATTTTTTTGTCAGGTTTGATATTTCAGATGGTGGAATAGAATCTGCAGCTGTTTTGACTGCATTCCACAGGCTTACTTTGCTCGAAAACTGCTGACCACCTTCATAGACCTTCCTCTTGATCATTGCCCAGAGGTTCTCAATGGGATTTAAATCGGGGCTATTCTCTGAGCAGGTCATAATCCTTTTTTATTTAAATCCTCCAGCCGCAAGCCAGTTAGCTGTGTACCATGCTCGGTGAGAGGGAGCGTTATCTTGCTGAAATACAAATTTGGATCTGCGTGCGATAGTCTGCTCATCAAGCCATGGAATCCAGTTTGCTTCAAGAAACTGGCAGTACCTATCTACATTCAGTTTTACTCCTTCTGTCACTTCATATGGACCAATAAGGGTGTCACCTACTATCCCGGCCAAAAACATTACACCTCCACTACCTTGTTGACGCTTAAGACGTGTCTGTTGAGGTCGGTCATGGAAGACCCATCCAGACACTCATCTATCTGGACCATCAAGAGTGGCTCTGCATTCGTCAGTAAATATGACATCGGAGAAATCAGTTTTCATGTTCTCTTCAGCCCATTTGACCCTATTTTCTTTACGAGTTTTTGTTAGAAGTGGTCATTTACTTGCCTTATTCATTTTTCCTAGCTTCTACAAAACCTCACATCTTGTCTTTTTGCTTAGTATTGGGGTAGACCGCTTTTCTTGCCCATGTTGACAAGAGAGTGATGTTGCATTATCTGGCGTAACAGCAGAACCCCGTGCAATAGGCAAATGTTGCCAAGACGTGGGAAATTGTTCCGTTTTATTTTTCTCTAATTGTTTTTATAGTTACAACATACCTGTGCACTAACTTACCATTAACATTTTAAATGTTTGACACTTATCTTGAAAAATAAGTAAAAAATTGTATTTGTATAATCAAAGTTAACATACTGTATATCCCACGAATTTGAGAAGCCTCTGTTCTTCAAAATGCATCTATTCATTTATTTTAGTTACTATTGCAAAATCATTCTATTCTACTGCAAAAATAAAAGGATGTCATAAACAATTAATTTGCGATATTACACTTTACAAGTGTTACAAGTATGTACAGGTTTACCAATCATTACGGAATGTAAAAGAATTAAGTAAACTATATCCTTACAAAGTATAAAAAGTAATGGGATATCATATAAAAATACGAGTGCAGCCCTGCACCGTCAGCCTCACTTGCGAGAAGCGATATCTCCTTTTCTGGCAAGTGACTAGGTACTCAATGCTCATATACTCTATGCCATACATAAACAGTTTACGAAAAAATGCTCTGAATCAACAATTGGGTAAAACACGATCAGCTTACGTCTGGTCGAGCTCAGTGTAACCCCGTATCGTCACAAAACTAACTCCAGAGGTCAATCTTGGCGCTTAGACGCTTCCATTCAAATATCTTCATCGTTGTTTCAGCTCAAAGCTCACGTTAGAGCAACAGTGTGAGCCTTTGCTAATTCGTCTGGATGCATTAAGATACGTTGTGCTGAGATATATATTTCCGTTTCAACAAAGTAAAAAATAGATCTCTTTTGTTATTCGCTATTCTAGCATTCTGTTAATGGGCCACAACTTTTGATTTTTAGTGCATGGCGGGCCTCACGGTCCCCCTGGCCCACCCGGAGAACGCGGTCTGCCGGGACCATTGGGAGAGAGAGGCCCTCCAGGTGTGGACGTCTCAGCCAACAGTCGTGGAGTCCCGGGACCGCAGGGGCCGCCTGGCCCCAGAGGTGAGACTTCGACGTGCTAGCTCACCCTTTCTTACATGAACAACCCCTCCATTAGGGGGCATAGGATAGGCCAAGGCAAGGCCACCTTTATGTGACCTTGGCCAAGGCCAAAGGCTTAGTTCAGTTGCGTTCACCTATTCTATACTATGGGAAGTCGCGCCCGCAGGGGAGTCTTGACGGTTACCTTGGCCTTCGCTAGGCCTCTGGGACGTTTGTCATTCGTGCACACTTAGCTTCATTCCCGTTTCATAGTTTCATACTGCTGTTGATGATGAGCGGTTCTGTTCTTCCTCTTCTTTTCCAACTTGCTGTGCCTATCAATGGGCGTCAATCCTGTGCGGAAACGCCTTCGCGCATGGGTCTTACGTTTCTCTTGGCGAACTGTACGTCCAGGCATTCTTCCTCACTTTGGATCACAGCATGCACTGCGAGTAGAGAGGCTTGAACTCGTAATATTATGATAGGCCTAATAATGATAGTTTGGCACTTGAAACTCAAGATGCGACTTTTTGAGCCAATTGCTGCTTTAGCACGTATACTTTACCTCCTACGGAATCCCACTTACATACTTCCATCTAATATATAACCTCGATACATAGTATTACGTACACATATATATTTATATATATAGATTAGGTATTCGTGGGATACCAAGCCGTGACTCAGGCGTAGTGAGGCGCGATTGCAAGGCCAGCCCTAATGGAGCGTTGGCCTTGCGATCGCACCTCGCTATGCATGAGACTCGGGTTGGGATCACGCGAACATCTAATGCATTTATCGAATTCGAAAAAAAATGGTCAGGCTGTGAGCTGTCTTCCTGGATATTCCCAGGTGTGAGTGGTACTATTGATCTGTGATGTACATCGTATTGTACAAAAGTCTTGTTTTACTTCATTATACTCTTTTATGATGAGCATTAAATAGTAAAGGTATTTCTCCGTAACACAAACTGAATATTTATTTTCTTGTACAATTTTTACTGGCTTTAAATACTGGTGAGATGCATGTGTGCCTCAGTGGAAGTAAGTTGAATTGAGACATATGCTTACCTCCACACGGGGTTACAACGAGCCTGGTATCGCCATGCGGCTAAGGTCAGACGGATGACCGTCCACAGAGTCCTAGACAGAGGAAGGAGACAGCACCAAGGATCGACCTTGATTAGTGTCGCTGTGTGTCTGCAACCGAGCAACCCGCCTCCGTACTGCTTTTGGCCTCGATGAGGCCATCGATAGCCGACTCACCTCGTCCTGCTCGGAGGAGAACAGATATCTCATTTCCTTTCGGGAGACCTCTAGTCTCTCTTGTGTGGAAGGCCACAAAAGGAGCTGTCCACTCGAGTGTCTTTTAATATTCTTTGCACCTTTTTTCGCCAGTAGTAGGGTACTGAGCCAACTTGAGTTCTTCCGGCAGGAATGCTGAGATAAAATATTCCTACTGATAACATATTAATAAAACGAAATTCACTGTTGAATCGCCTGAGTTGCGGCTACGGTGGTAAAACTGAAATATAACTAACTAATCTCAGTTCCTTTTGCTTCCATTGTGGCAGGCCTGCACTTCCCACAACTTACTGCAAATAATAGTTTCCTGAAAAGGCTAAATCTTCAGTTAGCGACAGAAAACTAGCTTCACTTCTTAGGGTCAATCACACACATATTAAATGAAGTGTAGTAGAACTTTTGTAAAAGCCGGTATATATATATATATATATGTATGTTTTATTGAAGGCGACAGAAAGATCAGTGTTAATGAGACATTTACTAGTTTTCTCAAGCTGTTTGAAACATTTTACACAGTCGTAGGCAACAACGACTGTGTAAAATGTTTCCGACAGCTTGAGAAAACTAGTAAATGTCTCATTAACGCTGATCTTTCTGTCGCCTTCAATAAAACCTGCATAAGTGAGAAGCTGCTTCCAAATATACAATATATATATATATATTAGATGGAATATATGTGCAACGTATTGTACACGCTGATGTGAAGTATACTGCCCTTTATTAGTTATTTTCCTAGACGCGTTGTCATCCATGTATTCAGGCAGGAAGTCTTGGAAACAGGAAATGACATTATTACACATATTGAATGCGATGCATGTGACGAAAGAGGCGTGAACCACAGTTGCGAAGCCTCATTTCGTACCCGAATGTCTGTCGCCCAATGTAACCAATTGCATCTGATTCTTGCAGCGCTGATGCTACAATACCACCACAGCCGGACCTGTAATGCAGCATTTGAATTTCATTCTACCTGGTACCTCTTGCACGAGCTCTATACATAGAAACACTACTCGCTTTCGTTTTGTTACGACACTTTTTACTTTAGAGCTAGGAATGGAGACCCTGGTTGCACATGGATACTTCTCGTAGCACCTCTTGCTTCAGCATCAAACAGAAGAGCTCTGCTTCTCTCGACTCTTCCTTGCTCTCAGACTCCAAATTCTTAGTCTGCTGCTCACACGCTGCGGATGAGGGCCGTAAATTTTCTGCTGACTCGTATTATCGACGGAAATTAGTCGGGCTGTGACCCCGGCCTTCGGCTGCGCGCTTCAGCCTCCCCATTTTATTTCAATGTTGCACTGACTTTCAAATTTGAGAACATTTGTTAAAGTGTTACGAACATATTGCTAATTACAGACTGTATTCCTACGCTATCTATCTACAACAATAAGGAAGAGTCAATGACGCTCAGTCGTTATGGATCCTAAAGACACTTAGGAAGCGCCAAGTTGATAAGTTGGCGGTTGACGTGGCACCTTGCCGCATCTGTTCAAAACTTTTCTCGGCCCAATAGGGTCAAAATAGTTGTTTTAAAGTTCGATTTTTTGGCTTAAAAGTTCCAGACAGTTGAAGTAATGCCATATTGTGCTGTATCAGACTCATTTTCGGAACATGAGCTACCCGCAGTAGTGATTGCCACATTATTGAAAGCAACTCCTCAAAGGGTTTGATCGAGGAAATACTACCATATTCAGCGATAGCAATTCTATATTTTAAAGTTGAAAAAAGGAACTTTAAATGAAAATTATACTTGCAGTTCATTATTGACAGTACTGAATTCACGTTAAGTGCAATACAATTTAAAGTTGCTTCTGTAGATAAATATATAAACCTTACAAAATGTTATTTTTATACAAGTGTAGACTTACTGTCAGTGAAACGCTTAGCAGGTGCATGCTACGTCTTCCAAAACGTAAACGGTGATGCCGCCAGGAAGTGTGCATCGAATAAATTCAAGAGTATATTTATCGTATCCCTGGAATTAAGAAATGTAAACCTATTATAGTGCATCAAAAATTAGCATGGATTATAATGAGGCCTAGGTGTGGTTGCAAGACAATATCAATAATACCGACCCAATTCGACACATGGTCGACATAGCTTACGTTCCGTGAAACAGAAGGTGACCCTTCCATGGCCCAAATAAATATAAATCTTGAAAGCAGTTGTACTAAACAAAAGGGGCCACCAACATTCTTTTAATCATTAAGAAGTTGCTTCTCCAGGCTTGAAAACGCCACAGCATCCCCCAAACTCTCCTGAAATTCGACCGATAATTTTTTTGGCTTTCTTACAGTGGTGCAGTTTCTTACTGTACAGCAGGCAGTGTGCTTCTGGATAGGCAAGCTAAAATTTAACTCTCGCGAGCCAAGAGGTTTGGAATTTACTTTACCTATATTTTTTAAAGCACGCTTGTGGGCGTAGCGGGGATGGTAGGCACAACGGAGAGAATGTTATACGTTAGTTACCTTCGCTCGTCTTGTATTAGGGGTTATAGCGCCCTCTGGCAACCTCGTAGGTGCACTTTAGTTAGGTTTTGGGAGAATATTTCTCTCACGCTCACTGTGTTCCCGTCAGTTTTCTTTGCTCGAAGTTTAATATTCTGCTTATCTCTTCTAATTTAAAACACTATTATTGTGGCTGTGGAAGTTAATCGACTGTGTAGCAAAATATTACGGAAAACTTAATATTAGTTTGCAGCAAGATAGGAGCTTCTTAATGTGATATTAAAATTTTTGTCAATTCTAATTTATACAATTGCTGACGAGTCAATGAGTATTGATTTTACTTCTCTATCGTTAAAAAGAGCGTGTTCGAGTAGCGGTTTTAAAAGTAAAGCATACGCAAGTGACGATCTGACTCGGGCGGTGTGTGTGGTTCACTTGTCTTTTCCCTTTCCCTAGGTATTCGCGGTCCGAAGGGCGTGACCGGCGACTGCATCAAAGGAGACAAAGGCATGAGAGGAGAGCGAGGGGAGCCTGGCTACAGCGCCCCAGGCAATCCAGGTCTCCCTGGAGATCCTGGGGAGCCGGGAGTACCTGCAACCGTGTACCCCGTACCTACCTCGGTTCCCACCATCCCACCTGTCAACCCGAACCCTTGTGTAGGTGTTAGCGTCGGAGCAATTGACTGTGCGCAGCCTGTAGTTTGTAGCACTCCCACATATTGCTACTACCCTGTAGGGTGTCACTACTACCCTCTCTCGACCGCCGGAGGAGTCTCAGGGTACACCAGCTCGCAAACGTATCCAGGAGTTGTTACCTATCCAGGCTCTTCGCAGTGGGTCGTGCCGTACTCAAGTTCACCTGGAGCGGGAGCTTCCGGAGCTTCGCTTAAGAGTACGCCGGCTATTGCTGCGGGGTCATCTGTGATGGGGACTGGTGCTGTAGGTGTATCGTACCCAAGTGGACCTGCGGTGGCAGGCACCGCTGGAGTATCTTACCCAAGTAGACCTGCGGTTGTAGGCACCGTTGGGGTATCGTACCCAAGTGGACCTGCGGTAGCAGGCACCATTGGAGCATCGTACCCGAGCGGAGCTGCGTACCCTAGTGGATCCTACGTGGTTATGACGGGCGGCTAAGCCAAACTTTAGTCAGCTTCATAATATAACTTGTAAGAATAATGCAAACTCCTCTCGTAATGTGCATCTATTTTTGATTAGAAATCAACCGTAGTATGAAAATATACAAAGAATATGAACACTCTATTCGCACATGAACACCGCAGTAAGTTCGAGTAATTATCGGCGTAGCTATGCTAAGTAGAGCATTAAAATTTTACATTAACAAAAAAGCTTTTATTTCTTTCACTCTCTGCCATATTAGCATACATAAGAGAGGCAGTTACTATATCCGGGAATGTATAATTGAAGGAGGGCGTCGTGTAGAAAAGCATAAGCAGGTGTGTATGCAATGCTTGCCAAATTATTAATCACCACTTCAGCACCAGCGGCGGTCCAAAGGCTGTGGATGACCTTTACGCGTAGGGCTGTGACCAAATTACTTTGTAGGAGATGAAATTTTGTCATTTATTTTCCGCCAATTTTCACAAATATTCTCAAACGGATAACGGATGTACCGGCAAAGTCTATTCCAAATCTTACACTTCCGACACCGGTGTTCCGCAAGGCTTTGCTGTCACGCTATAACTGCGATGATTAGCATTAACCGTTCTCTGGTCGCTTTGGCTTTGCTGAACACAGGCAGATTAATCACTAGTGAAATGGCTATCTAATCCATTACAGCTCGTACGACTTATTTCCAGAACGAAAAAGTTCAATTCGGTCAAGTATTGCACATTGCCGTTACCCGAACTCTTGAGGCGTACTACGCGAAGATTTGTTTGAGCGTTACCCGTAAACAAACAAACAAAAAAAAAAAAACAAACAAACAAACAAACAAACAAACAAACACAAAAAAAAAAAACAAAGATCACTCGTTCGCATACTAACATAAGAAGCATATTTTATGCTATAGTCTAAGAGAGACTTAGCATTTGCTTTATATACCTAGTGCGTTACCTTTGATTATGCAAATACAATTTTTTTAGTTATTTTTCAAGATAAGTGTCAAACATTTAAAATGTGAATAGTAAGTTAGTGCACAGGTATGTTGTAACTATACAAAACAACTAGAGAAAAAGAAAACGGAACAATTTCCCACGTTTTGGCAACATTTGCTTATCAGACGGGGTTCTATTGTTACTCCAGATTATGCAACATCACTCTCTAGTCAACATGGGCAAAAAATGAGGTTTAAAAAGTGAAGAAAAGATCAAAGGCACCTCGTTATTGGCTTCTGGTAAGACAACACTCGAAGTTTCCAAGGAGTTACAGCGTGATCATCGAACAATTAAGGCTTATGCAATTGAAGGTGAAGTCAATCGGAACACTCCGGATAGAGCCTCTACGAGGAAATTGACTGCTCGAGATATGTGACATTTGAAGGTTTCTGTGGCTAGAAAACAACTTTCTACATGTAAGGCGATATTTGAAGACGCTGGAGCCCCAATACTCAGCAGAAAGAAAAGATGTGAGGTTCTGCAGAAGCTAGGGGAAATGAAAAAGGCAATTAAACGACCACTTCTAACAAGAATTCAAAGACAATCGGGTCAAATGGGCTGAGGAGAACATGAAATCTCATTTCTCCAATGTCATATTTACTGAAGAATGCAGAGCCACTCTTGATGGTCCAGATGGATGGGCGTCTGGATGAGTCCTCCATGACCGACCTCAACAGACATGGCTTAAGCGTCAACAAGGTGGTGGATGTATAATGTTTTGGGGCGGGATAGTAGGTGACACCCTTATTGGTCCATTTGAAGTGGCAGAAGGAGTTCAACTGAATGCAGAAAGGTACTGCCAGTTTCTGGAAGCCAACTTGATTCCATGGCTTAATGAGCAGACTATCGCACGCAGATCCAAATTAGTATTTCAGCACGATAACGCTCCTTCACACCAAGCACGGTACACTGCTAACTGGCTTGCGGATGGAGGAATTAAATCAAATAGGATTATGACCTAGCAAGCGAATAGCCCAGATTTAAATTCCATTGAGAACCTCTGGGCAGTGATCAATAGGTAGGTCTATGAAGGTGGTCGGCAGTTTTCGAGTAAAGTAACCCTGTGGAATGCAGTAAAAACAGCTGCAGATTTTATGCCACCATCTGAAACATCAAACCTGACAAAGTCTGTTGATAATCGCCTTAAAAAATCATGAAAAATGGAGGTTGCCATATTCAAAATTAACTTATGTTTACCACTACTGAACACTTATTTCAGTGTTAATTGAATTGTTTTGGTTATAATTTCTTGGTGTTGCACGTTTAATAACAATATTCCTGTTCACTTGTATTTATTTCCTCTTTATGACGTTTTATTAGCTTGTTGCATAATCTGAGGTAACAGTAAAAAACTCGTAAATAAGCAAATTGTATGATAAACTTGGCCAATGGCTTAATATTTATTTTACAAGTGCTATTTATATTGGCAACATAGCCATATATTTAGTTAATATTGATATTTCAAAGTTAGACACTCATCTTGAAAAGTCAAGTAAAAAAAGTTCTATTTGCATAATCAAAGGTAACGTACCGTAGATGATAGTGACCCTATTTTCGGTTAGGAGAAACACCGGTTAAAACAGAAAGTCGAGCCCAGTTTCACACTCGCTTGAACTCCCAAGACAACTTTTAAGAGGACGATTGGCAAAAAATATTGTAGTTAGAATAATTATATAATAACATCCACCACCAAGGAGGTTATGTTTTTGTCATGTTTGTCTGCCTGTTTGTCTCCTTGTCTGTTACCGAGATAACTCAAAAAGTTATGAACGGATCTTTACGCCAATTACAGGGGTTGCTAGGAATGTTAACATTAACAGAGGATTAACTTTTAGTGAAGATTCGTTCATCTGTTTGCTTGTCTTCCTATTTTTTCTTAGCACCATAACTCAAGAAGTAATGGACGGATTTTCATAAAATTTACATGAATTCTTAAGTATATTACGAAAAGTAAATGACAAAATTTGTGTGATGATTTGTTGGTTCGTTTGTTTGTCGCTGTTTTTAATATGTTGTTTGTTAGCACAGTAACTCCGAAATTGAGTATGGATCTTTATGAAGTTTTCAGGAATTGTTAGTAATGGTAAAAGACATAAAGGATTAAATTTTGGTGATGATCGTTTGGTCTGTTTGTGTGTTTGACTAATGTTTGTTAGCAGCATAGATCAAAAAGTTATGAATGGATCTTCAAGAAAAATACAGAAGCTCTTAATACTGTCAGAGTGCTCTAATTATGTCTGTTATTCAAATAAGTTCGTTATTTTTCAGTAGGCGAACCGGAGCCAGGAATGGATTTATCTGGTGACTATGTATAACTCCCTCTGACTTTCCACGGTGAAGCGCCAATGGTCAAGCTTTCAGTACGCCTCCTATTTTGAGTTCGTTTAAAGTTTCGTTGACATAGAGTTCTAGCGCGGCATTCAAACGCCGTAAGTTGTAGCCAAGGCAACGTGACCGAAAAAGTGAAAAGTTGAGTGATGGAGCAGCTTTTTCGTTAGTGTGCACCCGCCATAAGATAACCTGAACTAATGTAACCTCACCTGCAACACTTTCATCACACGGTTACGTAGCACCGTTGTGAGCATGTGCAACCTAACAGAAGAAGGGAAGAAATGTTATGTATGTCTTACCTGGATGTTGTGCCAGTCATTCTAAAACGTCCAAACAACGTGCAGTTTAACAGCGATCAGGTGAATGCCAACGCGGCTTCAAATTGCTTAGGTTTCTAACTGACAGCCCTGGGTTGGTGGTAATCGGGAAAGCTACTCTGACGCTCTAAGACTGGCAGCAGGACTTTTTAAAGGATACGTAAAACTAAATTTTATTAGAGAGAATCCAGAAGTGGGACAGAGTTTCCAAGTTTTATATTCCAGCGGATGCTATAAAGCCGCCTCTTGATTAAGCGTCGCTCTTCGAGGAACTGCGCTTGGGTCTGTCCGTGCAACACACGCAGCCCCTTAACTCCCAGCAAATCAATGCAGTTGAGCTCTCTTGTAGCGAAAATGCAAGCAGTAGCGAACTCTTTCCACATAAATTTATTTCTGGACGCCAAAGAGAGACCTGGAGCTACAAAGCGGAGCAGGAGCTCAGGTGGATGACGCCGCGCCAGTTACGCAAGTTAGACTTCATGTGAAGCAGGAGTTAGCAAGCAGAGTTGCGAGGAACTGTGGATCATTGCACGAGAAGTTCAGCATCAAAAGCCCACTCAAATGAGCGATCAAACTTCTAAAATCACGAGGGTTCACTGCAAAGATCGCCCGAACAGAGAGACGCAGGTGCTATCGCTCGTGAAAGTTATTTCAGTTTTATAAATACGTTATGCATAAGAGGGAATGAATTTAGTTCTTTAGGTTAGGATTATACATTAAATGAAGGTTGACCAAGAGCGCGAACTTTAGTGAAGTGCTACTCTTGACGCAGTGGCCTCATCTGAATACTGAAGATTTAAATGGTGCGGTGGACAAAAAAAAAAAAAGACTCCTTAGCACGAGTTCACATGTCGTTCATCTCAACGCGTTCGCTCAGCCACCTGTCAGAGTGTGTTACTGTGCCCTAGAAATACAAGAAAAATACCAAATTTTCTGTGTTTTAGTTCACTCCAAATTTGCAGCGATATCCGTAACTTGCCAAGTGACACTTGTAGAGGAAACGGAGTCGACGGTTAACATTTGAATAACTTTTTGTGGCGCACACAAAGTTGTGGTCACAACGACGCTACAGAACTTTCGGACGAGTGAATAAGAGGAACGCGCTGACATGAGTGACGTGTGGACACGCCCTTAGGTAGGGTAGGATATAGGCCACAGCGTTAGGTTAGTTAGGTTTCGCCCATCTTATGCTATGGGGAGTCCCTTCCCCATAGGGACCACATACGCACGGCGTAAATACGACAACGGGTAAACCAGACAAGAATTAGCATTGGTGGCGGAGTGGTATAGGGTGCTCGAGCAGCGACTGTGACGTCATTGGAGCCAAGTGACTCTTCATACACTGCAAAGTTTAGCTACAGAAATCTTACATACTCTCCAAATTTTCATTAAGTCAAAAATAAGTGTTTTGATAATTTTTATCAAATTCTTCAGCCGTGCGCAGACGAACATATTCGTAGGTTTCGATGGGACAATAGTGTGGGTAGATTCAGCTTGCCGCGACATCTTACTGCACATGCAGTGGCGACAGGTGCTTGCGGTTGCAATGTTTTAGAGCAATATGATTGCAAGTTGCATAAAAAACAGAAATGGTAAATATTAATTTAATAAGTTTTGTTGCTTGTTTACACGCCGTTTTTATTATCCAATGTGCATAGGGCTCAGCATTGGGTGCATTGTATGATCTTGGGTTTGTTAACTAAACTTTGACATGTACTTTTCCTGCTGGTTATAATTGTTGTAACCTGAAGACAAGTTCAGTTTATACTTTTGACATTGCAGCGGCATGTACCACCGTTTGAAGCAAAAAATTACGAAAAACGGTGGCAGTGAGTACGTAGTAGTGAATAGATAGCAGGGAAAATTGCACAGCAAATTGCTTGGAACTGCTCGTAAGCTACAAAAAAAAAAAGAAAGATTGACATAGATCCATCGTGCTGAATGCGCCTTTCGAGCAACTTTTTGGCTGAGTCTGGTTGAGCATTTCTGAGCGAAATGGCACTTCCGGTCGGGAAATTTTAGCTTCTCGTCTGCATTGGGCTTTACAAGTCACACGCACTACCTTGTCAGTACATAGTTATTTACGATGCAGAGAATTACTTACAAGAGATCAGTGATACGATATGACGGGCAGCGCTATAATGTTAGTCTCACACAGGCTATTTATTTACAACCGCTTTCAGCATCAGACACCGTTTCCCAGATTATTGCCTCCGCCAAGGAGGTTATGTTTTCACCGGGTTTGCCTGTCTGTCCGTCCGCCCGTCATCAAGTTAACTTTAAAAGTTATGGACCGATTTTGATGAAATTTACAGGGATTGTTAGGTATACAGTATGTTTCCTTTAATTATGCAAATACAATTTTATTTACTTATTTATCAAGATAGGAGTCAAACATTTGAAATGTTAATAGTAAGTTAGTGCACAGGTATGTTGTAGGTATAAAAACAATTAGAGAAAAATAAAACTGAACCATTTGCCACGTTTTGGCAACATTTGCTTATGGCACGGGGTTCTGCTGTTACGCCAGATTATGCAGCACCACTCTTTAGTCAACATGGGCAAGAAAAGCTGTCTAACCAGTACAGAGAAGATCAAAGTGACCTCGTTATTGGTTTCTGGTAAGGCAAAACTCGTAGTTTCCAAGGAATTAAAGCGTGATCACCGAACAATTAAGGCTTATGCAATTGAAGGTAAAGTCAACCGGTAAACTTCGGATAGAGCCTCTAAGAGGAAACTGACTGATCGGGATATGTGACATTTGAAGGTTTCTATGGCTGGAAAACAACTTTCTACAAGTAAGGCGATATTTGAAGACGCTGGAGCCCCAATACTGAGCAAAAAGACAAGATGTGAGGTTCTGCAGAATCTAGGGAAAATGAAAAAGGCAATTAAACGACCACTTCTAACAAAAACGCAAAGAAAATAGGGTCAAATGGGCTGCAGAGAACATGAAAATTAATTTCTTCAATGTCATATTTACGGACTAATGCAGAGCCACTCTTTATGGCCCAGTTGGATGGGTGTCTGGATGAGTCCTCCATGACCGACTTCAACAGACACGGCTTAACGGTCAACAAGGTGTTGGAGGTGTGATGTTTTGGGCCGGGATAGTAGGTGACACCCTTATTGGTCCATTTGAAGTGCAGAAGGAGTAAAACTGAATGCAGAAAGGTGCTGCCAGTTTCTTGAAGCTAACTTGATTCTATGGCTTGATGAGCAGACTATCGCACGCAGATCCAAATTGGTATATCAGCGCGATAACGCTCCCTCACACCGAGCACGGTACACTGCTAACTAGCTTGCGGATGGAGGATTTGGTCATAGTGGAGAATTTACACTCCTGGATTTTTATTATTTCTGGCAAATTTTCTGGTTGAATTAGTATTTAGGAATACTGAAATGAACATTTTGGATAGGGGATAGACTGTTATAGCAACAATGGGGCTCTTTCATATAAAGTTAGGTAGGCAGGGACTGGTTCAGCTAATACCTATGTAACGCCAGTTTTGTTTACAAATATGAAGCTATATCTGCTCTACACTTTTTTATATATATTTCTTATAGAATATTGGCAGAACCAGTCCTTGCCTACCTAACCTTATGAGTAAAAGCGATATTGTAGTAGATTAAATTAATAACATTACAGCTATGAGAAATATATACCTATATTAACTAGTGTAGAGCAGATACTCCTTCATATTTGTAAACAAAGTTGCTGCTACATGGATATTAGCTGAACCAGTCCTTGCCTTTCTAACCTTTTGGGTAAGAGCCCCGTTGTAGACAAACAAATGTTTTCCCCACCCAAAATATTAACTTCAGTATTCATTAATACTAATTCAACTGCAAAATTTGCCAGAAATAACCAAAATCCAGAGGTGTAACTTTTTTCATCATGACTGCTAATACCTATCCTAGTATCCTACGAGATATATATGTAACTAGTGTAGAGGAGCCCCATTGTAGCTGAAAAAAATCTTTCCTCACTCAAAATGTTCGTTTCAGTAATTCTATATACTAATTCAACTGCAAAATTGATCGGAAATAACAAAAATCCCGAGGTGTAAATTCTGCACTATAACCGAGGATTTAAATCAAAAAGGATTATGACCTGGCCAGCGAATAGCCCCGATATAAATCCCTGGGAGAACTTCTGGACAATGATGAAAAGAAAGGTCTATGAATGTGGTCGGCAGTTTTCGAGCAAAGTAAGCCTGTGGAATTCAGTAAAAACAGCTGCAGATTCTATTCCACTATCTCAANGAATAGCCCCGATATAAATCCCTGGGAGAACTTCTGGACAATGATGAAAAGAAAGGTCTATGAATGTGGTCGGCAGTTTTCGAGCAAAGTAAGCCTGTGGAATTCAGTAAAAACAGCTGCAGATTCTATTCCACTATCTCAAATATCTAACCTCACAAAGTCTGTTGATAATCGCTTTACAAAAATCATGAAAAATGGAAGTTGCCATGTTCAAGATTTTGAACAATACAAATGGTGATGACGTGTCACATCTAGTCACGTCTAGTCAAACAAGCAAACATACAAACTGAGTACAAACAGTAGTACGAACAATCGTCGTATTGAGTTTTTCAATACTTGCCAAGAAGTTTTTTTATACCGAAGCTGTTGATGCTATTGGAGGGCACAAATGACTTGATTTTGGTGTTGATACAGAGAAAATCATATTCTCAGAACCGATATTAATTTTTCGTAACCGCTGCCTTGCTTGGCGGAGGTATGCGCTCTTAGAGTGCTTTGGTT
>LQNS02015106.1:8745358-8769162 GCA_001587735.2 Parhyale hawaiensis
ATAAATAAATAAATAAATAAATAAATAAATAAATAAATAAATAAATAAATAAATAAATAAATAAATAAATAAATAAATAAATAAATAAAAACACGACGTGAATTATTATATAGTAGAAGATTTTAGCCAAATGGTGGTCTTTTATTGCTTTAAGAACGTCTCCTGAGGAACTAAAACTTAGCTTCCGACAATTGGAACGATTGGAAAGAAAGAAAATTAAACTTAAGTGTCATCTTTCGTTCAACGAAACTTGCTTAATATATGTTTATGTATAAACCCCATTATCTCAAAAACTAAGGCCTAAATTGGAAAAGTTGTATGAACAAAATGTGTTTCTTTTCCCAAAATATACATTCTGAGCAAGTTTCAGAACAATCAGTTCACAATCGATAATTTTAGGTCCCCGATGCCCCCCTGAAAAATGTACCAATTGCTAAAGTTCTACCCGACTTTTTTTTAATGTCATCATATGGAATAGGAAAATACATGGTAGAGCCATGAAAGAAAAATGCACCACAGACACCCCCATGAGCCTGGACTATACGGTTATATGTTTGTTTGAGTGTCCATCAAAAAAAGTGGTAGAAGGAATTGAGCCATCATCAAAATCTTTTTCAGAGTCAGGTGGGTTGACCTAGATGCGAAAAACGTAAAAAATTTTGGGTTTAGTTGGCCATCAAAAATGAAAGTGTTGTATTTATAACTCCGGACTCCGCACTGTTCGAGGGTGATGGTCTTACGCCACGAGGCGTTTTAGTTATCACCCGCGAGCGATGCGATGAGCGGTGTTGAGGTTTACTTTGCGGAATCAAGTACATAGACTATATTTACCTTAACCAAGGAGATTATGTTTTCGTCGCGCTTGTCTGTTCGTTTGTCACTTTATCTTTCACCAAAATAACTCAAAACGTCATATAAGGATCGTTACGAAATTTACAGGAATTGTTAGTAATGCTGAAACGCATAAATGGTTCAATTTTCGTGATGATCGGTTGATTCGTTTTTAGTTTGACTTAAGTTTGTGATCATATTTGTTAGCAGCATAACTCAAAAAGTTATTGATGGAGCTTCAAAATAATTACAGATACTGTAAATACTGTGAAAAGGTACTAATGATTGGATTTTGGTGTTGATACAAAGAAAATCATGTTTCACTAATAATTTAAATGTTTTGTTACCGTTGGCTTGCTTGCCGGAGGTATGCACTCTCAGAGTGCTCTAGTTGTATATTTGTCTGCCCAGCCAAAAAGAGGAAGGAGTTGAGCAATATTCATATTCTTTTGTAGGAAGTCTGATGGGTTGACCAAGATACAACAAATACAAGTCACGCAGCTACATCAAGTAACTCAGCTGCTGGTCAGATAAGTCAGGATCAGTTACTTCGTCTCCTGAGTCGCACAGGCTCATATCGTGGGCCGATAGGTGCCGAGACCCATGTTGGAGCGACCGATCGGGTTCGTCCGAGTCGATCTCAGATGGAACGTAGTTGAACAGGAGGGTATCACTAAGCTCCAGGTTAGGGTGACCTGGCGTTGCTTCTACACTGGACTCCCGGAGTAAGTCCCGTGGCTCCAGCGAGTCACTCCGCTACTGGTCAGACAGGTCGGGATCTGTCACTTCGTCCCCTGATTCGCCCAGGCTCATATTGTATTGGCCGGTAAGTGTCGAGGCCCACGTGAGAGCAGCTGGTTGGGGTCGTCAGAGTCGATCTCAGACAGGACAGCGCCTTGGTCGGGGGTTTTCTCCGATGGGATGGGAGGCCGCCTTTCATGTTCCATAGGCGGGGACCTAGGCGGTATCACGGGTCAGGTTGGTACCTGGCGAGCAGGTTCATCGGCAGGTGGAGAGGCAGCTTGACCTTCAACACATGCAGCGATTTGTAACCACTCCTCTACGCTGAGGAGATTTTTGATGCGGACTTGCCGAATCTGGCCACTGAGAGACACCCGTGGGAAATTGCCAGGGATACCTCTCTCGCCCCACAGTAGCTGGAGGCGCCTAAGATAGCCGGGCTCCTCGCGCTTGCTGGCAACAAAGCACTCCCACAGAGCAACTCGGTCTTCCTTTGACCACTTGTGGCACGCGTCTTGGTTGGGGGACGAGACAGCGTCTTGGTTGGGGGTTACCTCCGATGGAATGGAGGGCTGCCTTGCATGTTCCGTATGTGGGGGTCTATTCGGGATGACGGGTCGGGTCGGAACCTGGCGAGCAGGTTCGTCGCCAGATGGAGAGGCAACCTGAGCTTCCATCTGCGCAGCGATTTGCAGCCGCTCCTCTTCGCTGAGGAGATTCTGGCTGCGGAGCTGCCGAATCTGGCCACTCAGAGAAGCATTTGGGAAATTGAACGGTATACCTCTCTCGTCCCACAGCAGTTAGAGGCGCCCAAGATAGCCGGACTCCTCGTGCTTGCTGGCGACAAAGCATTCCCGCAGAGCGGTGATAGGTGAATTCCAACGCGGAAAATTTCACCGCAGGAAAATTCCACTACGGAAAGTTCCACCGCATGGAAATCTTAACGAGACATTTCCAGTTGAAAAGTAATTACAGTAGACTACCCGTGTTAATTTTTTGAGGAACACTTTTATCCTTCGCAGCTGGTCCAGCTAATATGAATTTTCGACTCGTTCTATAGGCTCAGCTAAATTGAATTTCCGAGATCGTGAAGAGATAATACCAAGCTCTCTCGATACACATTGGTTCAACTGAAGTACAGAAGAAATACAGAACCCCTTTATCAGAAAGTCCTACTTTAGAAAAGAAGGATGTTTTCTCCAATTACGAATATTGCGGCTAAGAGTCGGTAGTTCTGGCAATTGTAATCTAGCATTTCACCAACTGATTGTAGAGTATTAGCAAGAACTTCTCTTGTAGGCGCCGTCGTAGCATTAGTGATCCTGTTCTTCATTACATTTACAGCTTGTTTAGCATCAATGAGGGTCCCATGGACTGGCTGGTAGTGCAGACCACTTTGAAAAATAATATCGCTAGCATCAGGTCCATAAACAGTGTGCACACGGGCTCTGCAGCCTCTGTAAAAAAAATTCCCAACGCCAATACGATTTAGTCTTCGAAATATTATCAGTAAGTTTCTCATATCAGTAGTTTTTGTGCATCTACTAATTTCAGCTCAATATTTTTACTTCGTATAAAAGAAATTGTCATCGTGGGGTCACAAATAAATTACCTATATAAGAACCAGCAATTCCAAAGCATGTGTCATGTTAACGACAGATAAATTTAATCTGTTCCAATAACTTACTAGCTCTTAATGTTGAAAATGCTTCTGGAAATTAGTTGCTGTTCCAACAATATAAAGATATTACCATATGACTAAAAAACTAAAATAATATATTTACTTTAATTTATCTCATAGTTGTAATAAGTACATATTTGCAATTGACTATAATATTCAAAATAAATATCAAGTTGACTTATAAAATTATTTTAAAAATATAGGAACCGCAGATTTTTCCTATGCAACTCGTATGGAACTTTCCGCGGTGGAACTTCCTGCGGGGAAATTTTCCTATGGTGGAATTTTCCACGGTGGAACTTTCCGTGGTGGAATCTTCCGCGGTGGAACTTTCCGCGGTGGAATTTTCCCATGGTGAAATTTTCCTATGGTGAAATTTTCCGCGGTGGATCTTTCCGCGGTGGAATTTTCCGCTGTGGCTTCTTCCGTGGTGGAATTTTCCACGGTGGAATTCTCCAGTCACGCCACAGAGCAACTCTGTCTTCCTTAGACCACTTGTGGCGCAAATATCGATGTGCTGGGACAGTCGTCTCCTCCGCCTCCGGCGGAGAAAGGGGAGCCTGCTCTCTCACACTCCCCTCTTCAGCAGCATTCACACTAGCGTCGGGATCCAGGCTAGCCATTTGCGACGGGTGAGTACCGCGATAACGCACGGCCCCTGCCTCACCCGCAGGAGACCGGACGAGCGAGTAACCCAATCTCAATTGGGTGCCCTTCACACCATTAGAGCA
Source organism: Parhyale hawaiensis (assembly GCA_001587735.2). Taxonomy (NCBI): domain Eukaryota; kingdom Metazoa; phylum Arthropoda; class Malacostraca; order Amphipoda; family Hyalidae; genus Parhyale; species Parhyale hawaiensis. The sequence continues at coordinate 8,749,343 of LQNS02015106.1, forward strand.
AATTTCCCTTTTTCTCATTTCCATTGTTACCTGATAACTCTCAGGCGGCGGGGCACCTTAGCGTCTGCGAAGATAGAGTGCCTTCCAGGGCTTAGGAGTTCCATTTACCCCGAGCTGTCGAACGTCTTCAATGAGTTGACTCTTCCGCCTGGATCAGCCGTTGGTCTTCTCGTTGACTACCTTCGACTCTGATGGTCCTTTTCAGCCATCAGGGGTGCTCGACCCTCCAACTGTAAGTTCATACGTCTTGTTAAGTTGAGACTCAGCATGACCAACTGGTGACCTACAGGAGGGTGACTGGATTAGCCGCCAGTCTTTCGGCAGGTTGTCGTTGGCCTTCGATGTTCTAAGGCTCATCCGGCTTTTGCTGCGCATTTCCTCGCAACGGGATCACCTTAAACACCCCCCTGTGTCCGACTAATACGCCTCGATGGATTCACGGGCCGGAGGTCGAGACAGGGTAATAACATAGGACGGGCAAAGCTAAATCAACCTAACCCTGTGGCCTATGACCCATCCTATGCCCCCTGAGGGGAATAACTCGAATTATTCGCACTGCGTTAGGTACTCCGAATGATAGCAGGGCAGGACACGTGGCGCTGTAGGGACAATACCTATTTATATATATGTAATTGTAGGTAGTAACTCATCAAAGAGGAAGCAGCTGTAAAAGCAGCCACATATATCGGCCATCAAAGCGTTCGTCGATGTCATTATGGATAGGAAAGAAACAATGGCCATTAACAGTAAAATATCCTACAACACAGCTAATTTTTCCCTACCTAAAGAATGTAATCAATGCACACGCAGCCGCCGGCAGCGCAATATCTAATTCCAAACGAAAGAGCTATTTTATTCAAGTTAAATCATTCATCTATAAGTGCTCAATATAGCAATAAAATGCTTACTAATCGCCCGAAAGATCAAAACTTTGGTCCGTAGCAAAGTACGCATCAGCATTAATCAAAACGTTTTCATCACTGAACTCGTCTGTCAGAAAATTCTACCGAACTTTGCGTTGTTCACTGTAGGATATAAAAGTGGCGATGAGATCGAATTTTTTTTTTACTGTACAGTATTTAATAGACAAAAGACACACTATAGAACGTTCATCAATACTGCAGCAACTAATTATTTCATCAGAAAACTCAAGTGAATTTTATTAGTGAGATTTCTCATGGGTGAGAAGATTTTGTATTTAATTTTTGCTTATGTAAAAATGTGACACAGAGAACGCAGCATTTCACTAAGGATTGATGAGCTCAAAATTCAGAGTCTATTTATCTCAAAAACACATGCAGCTACCACAGTGTACATGACATTATGCAACGGTCGATATAAAGCGGGATAACCTGAAGAAATCCTGCTTTCCGCGACGTGCGTTTCACTGTTCATCAGCTCTTCAGGTGGGAAGCTAAAAATTGAATTTTATTTTTGAAACTTTGCAGGATTTTTTTCAACTGCTCCTCGTTGCCTTCTATAATATATTTATGTGTTTGTATGTATCGTGTCACGCATTTAACAATATAATACAGGAAAATAAGCTTGGTAGGAGAAATTGGCGATCCTCTTCTGTTCTAATGAAAACTAATAGGCAAACATTAGACCACCCCAATAGATGGTCAAAGTAAAAATCCTTAGGCTTCTGAAATTTGAATGCACTTCTCTCTCGGCGCGCCAACGTTGAAATCCCAACAGTATACATATTTAGAGCATCTACTTGCGCTCTCATGGAGTCTGATGATAATTACTTTTCCCTACATCAAAATTGTGTTTGCCATCAGTTCATGGTGTACAAATTGAGTAGATGCTCAGCGAAGCACAGGGAAACTGATTTTTCTGGGCACAGTAAGAAGAAATCATTCCTTCCAGTTTGCCTTCTTCCTCGGGCGATGCAATTTCACCTGAACGCGAAAATTTCGACATACCTACTGAAATTATACCACGGTGTACACAGGATACACTGCGGGAATTAAATTCAGTGATGCTAAACTACTTGCTATTAATTGAACATTTTCTTTCAATTTATCCAAGAGAAGGAAGGAATGAATCTGCTGCTGCTGCTCAAATACACTGAAACAGAGAGCACTCTTATTGTTTCGCATTCATGATTCATCATAACCATATCAGTAATGGAAGTATGATCAATGAAGAAGTGTCATCGCAAACGTTGCGCATTCATGATTCATCATAACCATATAAGTAATGGAAGTATGATCAATGAAGAAGTGTCATCGCAAATGCCTCACCGGCATTTCTGACGGCCGGTTACAATAGTCCACTATATAATAAAAAGCAGTTTGTTGCTTGCTCCCTCGCTTAGTTAACTGGTTAATTGGTCCATCTCAACGTCACGATGATATGGATTTGCGAATAGATAGGAAAAAAATTCCTCTAGTGAATTTTAAGATGACGAGGCAGGAAATTCGAGTCCTAAGTTACTGTAGCTAATATTATATTGTCTCTGGAATGTGTTCGAGCAGTTGCATTTATGTTCTGAAGCCCTCCTCACCGATTAAGAAATTGATTAGGTACTATGTGATGGTCCTGAAAGCCTAGCTAAAGCTATATGGTACTGAGATGGACCCCCGAGGACGCTATGACATTATTACAACACAATGAAACTAGTGGTGGACACTCAACCTGTAACTTGTTAAAATTGCTATATTCCCAAGCAGGATATTCGGTCCGCCCGAGAAACAGATTTAACTCCTGAGGCCACCTAGAATTCTATCAGGGTTAGAGCATTTCTCCAGTATTTTATATCACCTAATGAAGCAACGAGAACGGCGTTCTGCCGCCGTGCATCAGCGTAGATAGCTCCTTTGTCAGGCCTATCAGCGATGCCACCACGCGCGGCCAACTGGTCCCTGCGCAGCTTGTTAAACCAAGTTTTATAGTATGAAAACACGAGCAAAGTATGCGCGTCCGGGGCTTCCTGGCAGCCCTGACGCACCCTAAGCACAGGAGTTCACCTGTCACGCTGAGATGCAAGGCATAGTTGCTCGAACTATGCTGTCGGGGCCCAAGGAATTGCCGCTGAGCCCCACAGTCTCACGGGTCTGTGGGCTGTACAGTCTTATCGTTAGCAAAGATGCGTTATGTGGGCAAGTGCCTCTCAGCGATGGCACCGATATTATCTAGCATCGTTCATGGAAAGCGATGAAGAAAGAGCTGAATATTTGCAGGCCCGTAGCAAGTAAGAGCAAATAAAAATGTAATTAAGCTAATGATTGCTAACACTGACTAATACGAAGCGTAGAAGAGAGCAGCAGTTTACAGGCAAAGTTACAGCCATTAGCGATATACTGCTTACTGATTCATTTCATTCTTCTTTTCTTTAGGGATTTCTAAGCGCCAGTTTAACTGTGTCCATATGTAATTTTTAGTGAACCTTGTGTTATTAAGCAACTTTGGTATCGCCAAAATTTGCACAGTTTGTGTTATACAATATTATGAAAGTACCTGAAAGTGTGAAGAAATTGGAAAGCAGCATTATGTCTCGAAGTCAAATTTCTCTTCGACCTGCTCCATGCATCTTGGTATTATCTATATTCTAATGAGAGGTTCACTTAATTAGTTGTACGCCGCACTGTCGATAAAAAGCCTAGCACGATTCATATTATGGGCGTCATCAATAAGAAACGTTTCGTCGAAACAAGCTAATCTTTTTTATTTTGGAGGGGGGGGGGGAACTTGCCCGGACTTCAATTATAAGCGTCGGTGTCGCTACTTTAGATCGAATACCGCAGGCGTTAATCTTAAATCGATTACCCTTGAGATGACCCCAAAATCAATTCTACACTGAGTTTGAGACCTTTTCATGGGTAATTACTTTTGGATTAACACCTGAAACTCGATCCAAAGTAGCTGAACTAAACTCATGACTCGAGTATGAGAAAAGCTGAAGAGTGTTTACGAGATTAACCAAACCTTCCCAGGCGACGACGCCTCACGCCTGCTTTGATAGGAGTCAGAGTCTGGTAGCTAAAACTTCAGTAAAACTATGCTAACATCTGACGCCCACATCAAGTGTTGACATCTTGGTCAGTGACCTACATGCGAGAACCCAATATAACTTTTACATTATACCATCATCAGCCCCGCTGTGGTCGTCCATAAGTACCTATATTTACATCGCATTCTATAGATGCACTTGATTTGATAGCTATATGATATAAAATAAACAAAGAGTAAATTCTTTTCGACATTTTATGATTCATATTGTGTAGACCGCTGTTGCAAAGCGAACGCCAAGATGCGCAAGCAACAGCGTAGGTCTCTACCGTGTGTGTATCCGATATTCCAAGCGGAACGCATTTCAACTCTCCAATAATACAGGTTATGTTAAGCAGCACGAGTGACTTGCCTCTCGACGTACTAGCGGGCCGTGAGTGCCCGACCAGCTCTATAGTAACAATCCGCGACACCACTGAGGCCTGTTATACATGTACTTATGAGTCGATTTGCCTGCTGATTTTAACTAATTATGACAGCGAATAGGCTTTGTCGACATCAATCTGTTATAGAATTATTTTCTCACCCTCCAGTTACCAAAAGCATATTTTTCCAGAAATATCAAGGCAGTCTGCTAACGTTTCGCGTTAAGAAGTAAGTAATTTTTGGATCGAACCTCGAGTACCAGCAGTGGGTTTTGTTTTTCTTGGTTAAGACACATAAGAGAGTCACTAGGTACCGTATAACAGAAGGTGAGTTTCATTATGTAAAACACTGAAGTCACTGTGCTGCAACGACGCTGTCTTCATCACCAACATTCATATATTCCATCAACATATGGGCTAGCAGTACGTACCTAGCTAGGATCCATCACTGCTAGCAAATTCATAGTACGACATTATTAATAATAATAATATGCTTCAATAGGTACACATTGGGACATGGCACACTGAAAACAGCTTAATACTAAAGTTACATTAAATACTAAGATCAGGTAATACCATCATTAAAAACTACACTGCATTGCGGCCCATTATTTGGCCCCTGCTTGGAAATAGTATGCGCTGCCATCGGCTAACATGTTAGATAGTTTGTAACCAGGCCCGTTACGGATCACCTTTAGTAAGGCGTTGTCAGATTTTTCTATCCTGCCTGAGCTGGAGACTCAGCGCGCATTTTCTTGCCCTGACTTTGAGACAATCTGTATACTTTTGAGCAAACATCATACTTGCACTAGTAGACCTCGGCACATTCATCAGGCGCCGAAATATGTCATTATAAGCAACACGTAGGCGTCCAATCGATTTCTGCTTAAAGTTCGACCAAAGCAAGTTACAGTGCAGGGGATAGCAGTGGCTTCGAAAGAGCTGGCATTTAACCTCATCCTAGGTTAAACTTCCTGATTATTCCACTGTTTACTGTTATAAAGCTATGCTGACTGATGAATATCAAGTAGCAAAGCAGGGGTCGTGTCAAGCTATCACCATTCAGAGGCTGTGTTATGGCTTAGTGCCCTCGTATGACGGACGGGCTTGTCCCTGTTAGCTTTATTATCGTGGCTCGTCAAAAGAAGATAAGAAATAATTACGTCAATGAAGCCCCCCCCCCTTCGATTTCAGGGTTCAAAGCTCAGGAATGTTTCCTTTGCCTTCACTTAACTCTTCAATTTCAGGAAGATATGTTCGCAGTGAAAGTGCCGTCTAGATTTTCTGCTACCACATATGTAGAGTTACATTAGTTGTCTTCATTCCTTCAATTTATCTCCAATCTAATCCTTCACTTTGAACGGAAAAACAACGTTCCAATTAACAAAACTGTATATTATTAGAAAGGGGCATTTTCTGATCATTCGATGCACTTTAAAAATAATTGCATTACTAATTCATATCACTAACTCGCACAGTATCACTACTTCTTCTAGTTGAATTATTTACATTAAATTTTAAAAAGTTTTCCTCCAGTAAGCTGCAAGTCCACGATATTTCTAATTCCTCTAACAGAGTGGCAGTAGAATCGCCATGGTTCTACAATGTCAACAAATATTTGCCAACCAAAATGTAACTTAAGAACAACTTGTTTTTAACAACTGCCCAAAAGAGAAACTACGATTTAGCTCGTTAGTGAAGTGTTGGGAGAAGCGCAGCCTGACGGACGGCCGCCAGAAAAAAAGTAACTTTGGATCGCACCACAAGCAAGTTCAGCGCTAAAGAAAAGCAACAAGGACAACGGAAACTGTCAGTTTTTTTTAGAAATTCTACAAGAAAAGCCAAAACCAGCCTGCTTCCGAAATGTTTCTATATTAACCATGTAACATTAACTCCATCGTTTGCGAAGACTTGCACTACGTTCAGAACAATAATTATGAACTTCACCAACGATTTATTAAAATTAGCTATAACCAGGAAGCTAGAAGTGTAACGGGAGGACTCACTGAGACTAAAATGAAACTTAGCCGTGACAGCATGTCCCGAATAACGTTGCACCGACGAGTCAAAGTATTTGAGGATCGGACTAAAAGCCTCTGCAATATGCGTTCTTAATGCCAACTAAAAATAAGGAAGCAATGTTATGTTCTTGACGCGGGAAAAACCATAAGAACAGTTACTGCTCAAACTTTCTGTCCTTGACAATCATTTTGCCGTGTTTTGTGTGTGGGTGCAGCTGTATTAAGCTGGCTTGTCAGGAGCGGGAGATTGAATGAATCAAATTGTAAAATATGATGATACATTCAAATATATTTGGTGAAGACCACTGTGAACTGAATACTAAGTGTAAATAAAGCTTCATTTCCAAAAAAAAAGAAGTTTGAGCTGCTCAGATCTTGCTTCTGGTGCAAGAGGCATCAACAGCCTCCACTGCAATTTTTTAATGATATTATGTTTCTTGTTCAGTTGGTACATGTTCTCTTCATTTGTTTATTCACTGAAGGGTTGGATTTTTTTTTTTTCCAATAGACGACGATTTTTCTGGCGAAATAAATTAAAATACTCATAGGCTGCTCCACCTCGGAGCAGCCTATGTTGTGAGGTCATTGATGACGTCATTTTTCGATGCTAGTTTCTCGTGAGACCTCCCTTTACGCTCCTTATTTCCTGGAAACGATCAAGTTGTGCAATTGTTTTTTATGTCTAAATCAGGGCAAAGGTTTCACTAAAGTTCAGCAGTCATGGACGGGGTCACAATCTCCCTACCTTTACTAACAAGGTAAATAGTCAGAACAACAGATTCTTCTCTCTAAAGCATCATCAATGCACCAAATGATTAATGTAACCCTGAGAGATAAGACGTCAACAAAGGAAAAGATATGTAGCAATATTCCAGGAACAGGAGCCAGTTGAAGATATACGTGAATATGTAAAAATTTTTTCAATAGTTTGTTTCAACTACGTACATCACCCATTCAATGGGAATATGTAAACTAAACTCTGTAGTATATTGAACCTACTTCACTCAGGCTGTGCTACTTTGCTAACGTGGCTCATTCTCCTTTTGAAATACGAGAGTCCTTCCGAAAGTAATGCCTCCTCCTCTGAAAGGATATCAGCAAATTCACGTGAGACACTTGCTTCATTTGACAGGACAGCTACCATCTTCGCCCATCTTTTGGTAGACGCATAGTTGTGATTACAAGGATGCGATTAAGCGAGAAAACTCTTTCATGATACTAACGTGTAAGTTGGCCTTAACGTAGGATTTACGAGTTGTTATTCAAACATTGGCTATACATCTTTATCATAACACCCTCTCATTAAAGCAACAAATCTAGTTAAGAAAACTAGTGAAATCCACACTTGATAGTGAGAGCCAACATGAACACTAAGCTTTTGTTTCTTCTCAGTTATACAAAACATTTGAGGCTGTTAAAGTGCACTAAATCTGATGTTTCAAACAAGTTCAGGGGTAGAGGGATCAATAGATCATTTTATAACTATACACTCCCCAAACATAAGCTGGTCGTTAGCTTGTTCTTTCCCCCAAACACGTAAAAACTTCCCCTTGAACGAACGATCTCGAGTCACTGTCGTGAGCTGCATCGCTACAATGCGGTAGACAAGTTCGCTCACCGAATTAATGCACTATAAACACATTCAGAGATCATAACGACCTACAGACACGCAGTGTTGCCTGATGCAACTAATTTACTGCTATAATTGCTATCACTGACAAAATTAGCTGTACGCAACAGGGTTTTCCATTGGGGAAATCTTATTGGCATACAAAAGTCAGTTGTCCAACGTTACTAAAAGCACATCTAGGCATTATAAGAGTATAGCTCGTTCAAGGCTCAATAAAGTACGATGGTTGACCACAATTAGCATAATATATACAGTATGTTTATTAAAATTTATTGTTTTATTGTCAAAGTTTAAAGTTTTGTTTTGTAATGCAAAACAATAGTGGTGAAAACAGATAGAATCACAAGGCCATGTAGCACTTCATGTACTATTATTAGATTGAGTAGTTTAAGCCTCCTTTTCCACAACAAAGGCGATCTTATAGAGAAAAAAGAAGGGACATATAGCATGTCGATAGAAATGTGGAACCCATGAACGAGGGTGTTCCCACACAGCATCAATGTGCACATAAGAGAAACTCGAAAAAGAAGAAGAAAAACAGGAAAGTAACATCAGTACGATAATGAAAGGAGACGGAAGTCAAGTGGGCACGAAAGACAGACGTCCCGAAGGCTTAGCTGTGGCTAAGGCACCTACAGGGTCTCGTTGGGGTTTCTGCTGCTCATAACCTAGGATAGCTGAACCTAACTAGCCTAATCCTATGGCCCTTCCTATACCCCCATAAGAAGGAGTAGAAAGCAAAAATAACTATAGTAACTACATGACACCTACTGTGACGCGAGACTGTTGAAAAGGATTTGAGAAGTAACGGGACGGCTCATTTCACAACTCCAGCAACCTCTCTAATTTCAGCGAAGAAATTAGCGTAGACGTACAGCAGTTAGCCCTCACCCCTGCCGTTCTGATGCCTACACATCACTACATAGTGGACGTAACGGATAGCTAAACACACCCTTGATTTGTAAACTCACCATGAAGTTCAATTTCTATGACAATATTGACATAAGACAAGTAATATAGGGACGGTTTCGGAGGGTACGGACGTAACGCGGTCTGTGCACGCACATTCCCTCCGATGACGAGGCTGCTGATAGCGCCAAACTATACGAGGGGCCTGCTTCCGTCAAAGATACTTATTATTCTCTACGAGAAAACCCTCGCTGTCAAAAACAACTGGGAGGAATTTGAGCAAACTCGTCTTCATGTAACATACGTTTCTTACTAATATGCTTCTGTAGGATACGCTGCAGAGGCTAACTCAAATTGTCATACCCTATTTCATTTAAGCACCACAGTGATTGTTTCCCACCTTAAATGACATGCGATAAAATGAGCTTATTTAAGCAACCATCAAAGCATTACTGAATTTCATTTCTCGCCTCGAATTCTAACTTCCGGATGCGTGGCCTGTGTGATATCAAGCCGCCCCCATTGTCTGGAAACCGGACGCCTCTTTGTTCGTATGACCAAGATTTGGGTTGGGGCTCTGGGTTGCCTCTGAGTTGGAGGAAATGCCATTTTAGGGCCGGATGATACCTTTTTTGGTTTAACGGCATCCCTGAGAGGAGATGAACAGGCTGGTGCCATAGCTGGTTACTCAGTCTTCCACAGCCTGCTCCTCTCTCTCTCTCTCTCCCATCAGGTAGTGCCACCTGATGCTCTTTTCCTTTTCTTTCTCTTCTTCTTTTCGGCCAAAGCCCGTACTGGTGATGGCAGGGTCTGGGGCGCGTAGAAAGCTCGCCGCTTCCATAGCTATCGTGACTGTCAATTTTTTTTTTTTTTTTGTGATCTTCGATGTTATTCTCTGCCCATGGTGATTGTTTAGCTATCTATTATTTTTTGTGCGCTTGATAGTTCGCTATCCGAATGTGGAGGTTAACCCTGGTCCTCGTGGTTCTGGTGGTCGCTCCTGCCGCATCTTGTGTGTCAATGATCGTGGTCTCTATGTTAATTTGGCTGAGCTCTCTGCAGCCTTTTCTCATTATGGTCTAGTGCTGTGTTAGGAAACGATCGTCTCTAGCTATCGTCATATTTCTGAGCTGATGACCACGAATTTTGAAAAGGCAATATTGCGGTTGCAAAACTCGGGCCCTGGATTTAGAGGTCTGGCTGCTTACGTTCGAAAATGTGTTGTTGTGTCTAGGCCGAGTGAAAATGAGTGCCCGTGTTGTGAACTGATGGTGCTTCGAATCTGTGGCTCATTCAGGAACTTTTATTTGTTTTCAGTGTGTCGCAGACCGTCTGCTGATGATACGGTTTTTATTATCTCTTGGATGCAATGGCTAGGATTCAGTCATCGGATGGGCGTTCTGCTTTTGTCTTTATGAATGATTTTAACTGTCACCATGTGGAATGGCTAGGCTCTGGGAAGACCGATTGCCCCGGTTATGCGACCTTCGATTTCGAGATTGCCTCTGGTTGTGAGCAGTTGGTTGAGGGACCCACCCATTTAATAGGAGGTGATCATGACCTCCTGTTGACTGATGTCCCTGGTTTGGTTGGAGTGTTATTGTCGTTTCTCATTGGTTCCTCCTACCATGGTGCCCTCTCTGCAACGCTGCAAGTTCGTCAGCGGGTCCCAAGAGTCACTTTTAGCGTGAGATACTTTTCAAGGCGAAAGTGAATTGGGACGCCGTTTCTGGCACCATCCTTGCGCTACTTTGGGATGTTGTGAGAGAGTCTCCTGATCCTGGGTCTACTTTGGATCGGCTTTTCTCTGACATGTTGCGTGCCTATGTCCCTTACCGCTTCACTATGGTCAGGACAGGCGATGAACCAGTTGAAGCGGGAGGCATATGCCCGTTGACGTACTAACTGGTCTGCTATTGACTTTCAGCGTTTCAGGGAACTGCAGCGTCGGGCTGGGCTACTTATGAGGAAGCTGAGAGGGAGCATAACTTGAGGTGCTGGGAGTTGTTAGCTCCTTCTGTTAGCGCACATAAGTGGTGGTCTACCTTGAAAAGCGTTGTGCTTGGTGCGAGCTCTTCTGTCTCCCTTTTAATTGGGGATGGTGGTGACCTTTTTGCGGACACTGTTGCCAAGACAGACCTTTTGTTGCGCTACTTCGATAGGAAGCAAAGCCGGAACCGAGTGCGCATTCTTTTATTGTGTGACCCACAGCCGACATTCTCCGGTTTTGCTTTCAGATCTTCTAAAGTGCACCACCTTCTTCTTGACCTGGATCCCTATTGGGGTACTGAACAATTTGGTATATTTCCTCTCTTTCGTCGGAAAGTGGCTGGTGTGTTCGCAGCCCCGCTTGCTTCTGTGTTCCGTCAGATATTACGGCTGAGCTTTTTTTCCAGAGTGCTGGCATGGCGCTCATGTGACGCCTGTTCTGAAGGGCTCTGTCTCATCTCGAACCTCCGATCATAGACCCATCTCAATCACACCTGTTTTGTCGAGTGTTTATGAAAGGTTGGTTGCGTCGAGGTTGGGTCGCTTTCTTGAGAAGCTGGGTGTCTTTCCCCAACACAGTATGGTATGGAAACTTGTGATGCTCTGCTTTACATTTCTCAAGTGTTGTAGCTGGCACTTGCTAGGGGTCATGAGGCAAGGTTGGTCCAGCTTGACTTCAGTGCTGCTTTTGATCGCGTGAATCACCTTAGTTGCTCCATAAGTTAAAATTGATGGGTATTGGTGATTCAGTTTTGGCGGTAATTAGTCAGTTTTTATCAGACATATGTCAATGTGTAGTTGATGGGAAGAGGAGTGAGTTCCTGGATGTCGCTTCTGGTGTCCCACAAGGTAGTATTCTGAGTCCATTGTTATTCATTGTATATGCAGCCGATCAGTTTAATCTTGTTAATAATTTACTTGTTGGTTACGCTGATGATGTTACTTTGCTGTTGTTTGGGATGAGCCTAGTGATTGGTTGGAAGTTTCAAAATCAAATCAGCATGATTTGGAAGTGATTGATTGATTCCTGGTGTTCTAGGTGGGGGATGAGGCTAAATACGAGCAAGACTAAGACCATGGCCGCGTCTAGGTCACGTACAGTGAGACCTGCTTTCCCTGCACTCATACTGGATGGTGTGCCACTTCCTGTGGTTAATAACTTGGTAATAATGGGTGTCAAAACTGACGTTTGAGTCTCACATCAGTTAGGTTGCCTCACGAGCATCGCAGAAAATCGGTCTTATGCGACGTGCTTGCAGGGTGTTTGGTTCGGTAGAGTTGACACGTCGCTGCTTTAATTGCAATGCCCTTCCCCTTGCGTAATACTGCTCCTTAGTCCGGGATTTTACTGTCGATTGTCATCTGAGTTTGCTTGACAGAGTGGTTCGTCGATGTGCGTTCATGCTGGATGGTGTTGTGCCTTATGATCTGGCGTATCATCGACGAGTTGGTGGGGTCTGCTCTCTCGCTATGAAATGTATAATTATCCCAGTCATCCACTGTCGGTTTTTCTTCCGAGGCCATTGGTTCGGGTGAGGTATACTCGGCGTACTGGTTCTGTTCATGAGTTTGCCTTAGAACCAGTACGATGCCGTACGGGCCAGTATTGTCGTTCGTTTTTTCCATCATGAGTGGATATTTAGAAGGGTCTTGATGGCTCTGCCTTTGCTGATGCGGTATTGGCAGCTTTAAGCAATCTGTAAACAGAGCTATTCTTTGATCTCTCATCTTCTTTTTTTTTTTCTCGCTTGCTGAACTGATTGCGCGGGGGTTTCTTAACCATATGGAGTTTCCTCAGTTCTCACGTCGCCACTCTAGTGTATCTTAATAACAATAATAATAATACACCTTCCATTCATTGAAAGATTAGTACTGAAGCAAAAACTACCCCCTCAAAAGTAAGGAAGTAAAGTGGAAAAAATTATCGTGCCAAGTGAAAAATCATCACTTGACCTATTATACTTCGTTGACCATCTACTAAATTTGAACATCGTGAAATAAGAGCACATACAGTTTTGACGTATGGGGAAAGTTGTAAATGTCAAACTCCATGGCAACGCTTAGAGAAGCTGTAAATATCGCTATTGTTTCGATTTCAACGTTAGCTGAGCAAGAAATGCATTCAGTTAGAGCAGTGTTTCCCTTTGGGGTGCAACATGAACTCACGGAATCCCTGTTGGCTCAAGCACGGACCGCCGACTGGGTCATGACGTGTGATGGTTCTATGATAATATCTTAGAACTTTTACGGCATAGGTAATGCGTATTATTCAAGTAAAATTATATGATAAAACGTGTATGTTTAGTGGAACTAGTACAGCACCTTTTTATAATTATGTTCGTTAATGAAATAGCTGTCACTCTAATGTCCCTTCTATATCATAGAAATCGTTAGATACTTTGCAACTTAAAATTAGTTTATTCACGGTGAAATTGACTATACCTTTTTACCTCTACTGTAAGGAATCGCTCAAGGTAAGTCAAAAATAGATTCAAGAGAGTTTAATGTAAAGATTGAGTGTATACGATGGCTTAGCTTGCCGTGAAATCCCATGAGTGAGTAACCGTATACACATTTGGTGTGTGGTGATATGCTTCTAATTGTACCTCGTAATTGAATGACATCACGCTTGATGCAATGAAAATCAGAACAATATACTGTTGTCCATCTGTCTACAATCTACCTAGTTGAAGTCACTTTCACGGCAATGGGTCAGTTTGTTTCAAGTCGTTTTCACTGGGGTGCGTAGCAAACTGAAATAAGGGAATCACATAGTTAGAGGGATAAAGATCCCACTTCCGCCATGTTTTGCAACGTGGTCTAAGTTTTGCTATCAATAGCGATGAAAACGCAACATTATTATAAAATCTACAACCTAGCCTATTTTTCGCCTGTTTCGTTAAGAGCATCAAAGACACGAATATATAAACATGTCAGCATAGGACGGTCTTTATTATATTATTTTGATTTGACTGTGTCAGCTAAACACTGTACCGTCTATATTAAACATCAATTTCTGCAGGGTAAGCCCCGGGTAAAAGCGGACCCCGAGAATAATCTGATCGGTGAAGGGCTAAGCCTCTGTACCCAAAGCGTACACCATGATCCCGAAAGAAGATGCAAGAAGGAACGTGTAGGAAGTCATGAGCATCGTGCAAACCATGCCCAAAGGTGTTTCCTCACTAATCAGCTCGATGACTTTCAGCAAGTAGGTATAAAAAAGGAAAAAGGTATACATCTTCAGTTTGAGCAGCGGTTCCCTGTATGGGACTATAGACCTCCGTAGACCCCCAGTAAGTCGACCATAGACCCCTAAGAGGGTTGTTTAAAGATAACCTCTATTTCCCTGTCTTCTATTTAGAAGCTTAAAATAAATTTTGTAATAAAAAACTCATGCTTGTGATGTTAAAAAAAAATCATTAAGCATGATATAAGTTTTCATACATTTGTAAGGAAATATCTGCTGAGTTCTCTTTAAAACATTATACATTTCATTCACAAGCAGCGCTTTCTTTTAGTTATTCGAGTAAATACTAATGGAACCAAAACTAAATCTCGCTAGTTTTGTAATTGTCAACGTAGTGAAGGTTTCTTTACGTATAAAATTATAACATCTAAAAATATGCATTGCTTTTTTAGAAATCTTGTGGAATTTGAACCACGAACTGGCAGCTACTAGTAATGGATAAAGGCTTATTATATAACCTTTATATGTAGAATATTCTTATTAGTTAACATTGATAAAACAGTGATTTTCTTTACCTAATTCACACATTCAACACTAGGGGTCGACGACAATGCACTGCTCTCTTTGCAGAGGTCTACAGTCTACACTGAACAGACATAGGGAACCACTGAGTTAGGGGATATAATTGAAAAAGTCACATCGGCACCTAGCTCTGTCAAGAGTAAGTCATTGGGTTTCCTGGAAGGGCGACTCCCCATTGCTCAGGATTGGTAAACCTATTACTGACGTATTCCCGTGCCCCATTCTACGCAGCCTGAATTGTATATCTTATGGGTAGTGAGCAGACGTGGAGCTAAGTTTGCTTGTTTACATTTACATATTATTTCTGTTAACGACCAATCTCAGAGCCACGTAAGCGAATGCAATGGTGCCCAGTCCCACGCGGAGTCTTTCCTAAGAAGCAGCAACAAGGCGATTTGAATATAGAGCAACTTCTCACAGATTCCACGCTTTCCAGAATGAAAAGCACCTGAACACAATTTCTCTAGGAAGCAAAAGAACGATGCTAACAGTGAGTAACATCTCGCGAGCACCATTATCCAATGAATCGATAGCGTGAGCGCGGTGAGCAGTGTTCTGCACTACAGATATAGAATAAAAGGAGGCGGCAGATGCAGATGCGACAGTCCGATGCAGGGCTGCAGCGACGGCGTCCGCAAATGGAGGTTTGATGTCAGACCCGTCGGTGGGACGAATGTCGCTGTCGGGCCCAATCGATACAACTTCTCTGATACACGAAGCTGCAGGTACCATGCAGCTTAGGCTGGTGACATTATGCTTACGGTATCGCAGGACTTTGATAATCGGAAGGAAAATCCACGTTCGGCTTTACGTATAGCACCACGAAGATATACTGTAAGTATATACAGTAACGGCCATCATATTAGTACTTGGAAAGTAATGCATGAATCGTAATGAAAATTTTCACCAACTAAACATTAGGTCATAAAGCGTAAATTAATTACAAAGCTACAAGATGTTACATAGTAGATTTCCTAAAAAAAATATAAAAAGATGCGAAGGAGTTTAGACCTGGTCAGAAGTTAAGAAACGAATCCGAACGATGCTATTTGCAAACAAAAAAATTGTGTAATTCATTTTATTTTATAACACTCAATACATAGAGCATCTCAAAATTAAAGAAGTCATTCATGTATCAATAGCACTAGTTTCAAGCAATACGACGACTTCAACAAGCAAATCATGAAACACTGTGTCCTTAATGTGCCAAGAAAAGAGACAAGTTTGGTGGAGGCCGTGTGATGGTGCGATGAATGAACTTTTCTGCAGGAGTTGGCCCATCATCCGTGTTCATGGTAAAATCAACGCTGAGATTCACAAACGGCTTCTTTACAAGCATGTTGGGCCAAACTTACGCCTCAGCCCTTGCGAATCCCCCATTTTCATGCAGGACATTGCACCTTACCCCACGACTAGGAAGGTTATGGCCTTTTTTGAAGAAGAAAGAATTGCCCTGGTGAACTAGCCAGCTCCGAGCCCCGACTTGAATCCTATAAAAAATGAATGGAAGATTATCGGAGAGAGGGCTGGGAAAAGATACCCAAAAAACAAAATCATGTATTGGATATACTGAAAGAAGAATGAGACTAGATAGCTGTCGATCTCTGCAGGACGTTAATTATCGCCCGCGAACGAAGTGAGAGAGGTGACACTGTTTTCGTTGAAGATTTAAGTACATATATTTTGTCTGTCCGCCCAATAAGTGGTCGAAGGAGTTGAGCAATGTTCATACTGTTTGCGGGAAGTTTGGTGAGAGATGGGAAGGCAGCAAAATGGGCGCGAAAGACAGACGTCTCGAAGGCCTAGCTAATGGCTAAGGTAATTACAGGATCCCTCTGGGAGTGCTGCTTCTCATAACATAGGATGGGCGAACCTAAACTAACCCTATAGCCCATATGTCCCCTGAGGGGACATTATTTGTTCTTATTGTAGTTTATCTCAAAACTCATCTTTGGCAGACACTTTGTGTTAATTCGAAATATTGACTTTTCACGTGTAAATTAGAAGTCTGTAAAGTACAAACATAACTATAAAGACTGGTTTTCCGAGGATGGTGTAGTGATACAGACTGTAAAACTGAACTTAACATCAACTGCACTTTTCAGTATGTTTAATCTTTGTTGTCATTACCGTAGACTTATACAGATCGACAGAAAATTTTAAAGCATTAGCTCCTAAAAATTCGGTGCCATCAACCATCTTCTGTGAATGAAAGAAAAGTAACTTTCAGCTACAAAATCCTTCAACTACGATACTGCAATTCTTCTACATTATTAAAATTATCATTTCAGCGTTATTACCCAAAGCTGTAAGGCCCACAGAAGAAAAAAGTAACGCCGGTATTGATTGCATCATCAGTTTTCTGCGACTATTCCGGTCTCAACAGTCGTATATTAGGCGCAGTACGGCAGGATTACGAGTGACAGAACATGACTAACCTTCGTTGGTCGTTCTGAAATGAGCTGATAGTATTAATCCTGTCAACGGGCAGTGCTAATACGCTACAGACTTTTTTCTCGTTAGAACAAACAATAGAATAAAGAACCATATAGAGTAAGAGACGTAATACAGTCTGGTATAAATAGCGCTAAGCCCAACCTAAGCTAAGCTTGTAGTATTTAAGGGGCGATTAGGAACAAGGACTCGATGGTTTCTGCGCTCAAAGGCTTAAATGCCGGTAACGGTGGTAGTATGTAACAGAAAGAACAACAGGAGTTCTTCTTTACTGCAGAAACCATGAACAAACGAAAGATAAATCCCTGTTACGTCAACAATATTTAATTTGTACCTCCATTTGCAGCAAAGGTGCAGCTACTAAAACGATAGTATAGCTTTTTTCGGTTACTTAATTCGCGTAGATGACAAATGGCCAGCAAAATGCTTCAACTATGCAAAGCGCTTCGGTGCAGTTTTGCGAGGCAGCCCTGCTTTTCACCACATTTTGAGAATCATGCACCGCGTCAGCGCAGGGAGTCTCCGGTGTCAGGCGGAGCAGGCGTGCCCATAATGCTTTCCTTTGCTGCCCATGATTTTGGTCATCATAATGCCAGTGGTTTCCAGAGTCTTCGGCATGCTGCCTCCCCTTCCAGAGGAGACGTAGAAAGATCTGGAGGGGCGGTGTGACAAAAAGGGCGAAGAGGCGGCATTATGAACAATTAACATGCGTTGAAAATAGGTATTCGCACGATTATATGAGTGGGAATGGGGCGATAGGAAACAATCTGGAAGCCAAAGGTGGTCCAGTCTATGAAAGTATGGGAACTATAATCACAGGCGAATGGGTTGTCATTATTAAGAGATCTTGACGGGGCTGTGCCCTAACCTTGTTGGACGCAGCATCCATATACGAGGCCACCAAAAATTACTTCGCTGAATTTGCCCCCCCCCCCCCGCGAGTGATGGTCTTACTCTACGAGGCGTTCTAGTTTCTTCTCTGTGATTGGACCCCTTAATCTGTCCCCAGTCCAATGGCTAATTTAATTTACTGTGAAGAGTGAGCACTGATCTTCATGCCTATTTTATCCAGCCAGTGTTATTTTGATACAATGATTCTTTATCCTCTTGTTTTCCCATGGGGATAAATACCCTGTAATGGGGTGGCATAGCCTAGTACTGATAGTATTGACATTTGTTACGTTAAATATTAGTTTAATAATCCTCAGTAACTGCAAACGAGTTTCTAGAC
This sequence comes from Parhyale hawaiensis, assembly GCA_001587735.2. Classification (NCBI taxonomy): domain Eukaryota; kingdom Metazoa; phylum Arthropoda; class Malacostraca; order Amphipoda; family Hyalidae; genus Parhyale; species Parhyale hawaiensis. The sequence continues at coordinate 8,767,728 of LQNS02015106.1, forward strand.
AGGAAGAGGAAGGAACAGACAGCATGTCGAGAGAAACGGAAACCCGGCACAGCGGTGTCCCCATTCTGGATCAGCGCGCAATGGGAAGAGCAGGGATAGAAAAAAAAGAGGAAGAACTGAATAAAAGCATCATTATTCGAAGTAGGAAAAATGAATAAAAAAAACACAGCGATAACAAAGCAAAGATATCCGGAAGGCTTAACTGTAGCTAAGATACCGTATGTGTTGGGTATAAAAACATAAACACGTAAGCCAGTCTATAATAACTTCTATTTTAGAAAAAAACGCATCCACCATCATAATATGACGGCATAGGGGCCGACAAAGATATAAGCACCTACTATTTTCCCGTTCGCGTTTTACCAATGCTCTAATTGCTTTAAACAATCACCACAAATTTAAAAATTTGGCACCCGGTTAAACCAAACCTGTATAACAGTTAACGATTTGTCAAAACTACTTGGAACAGTTAGGCAAACCGTTTAAACTATTCGGTCTGAAATTCAAGACTCGTGACTGTTGTGAGCTGCAGACCTAACACGCATGTATGACTTAAACTTTAATTCATATGCCTCTCAGACAAACATTGTGCAAAACGTTTAAACTGTTAACACTTTAAACGTTTTGCATACCGTAATTGTTGGAGAAGTTTTGCAAAATGGTCAAGTGTTATATAGGTTTGGTCTAAACGGGCGCAAATGTTAAAATTTGTGGTGATTGTAGAGCATTGGTATAATGCAAACGGGAAAAACAAAGCACACAGACTTCCTCAGTGAGAGCTGGAGAGATAGATTGCTAAAAAAGTGCACCGCTATATCAATTACGTGGAAGTGATAGATCGTGTCTTAATGTGGAGCTAATTAACAACTGCATCATATTGCAACCGTATTTGGAGAGTTCACTACACGACGCTGTCTTTTCTTGATTGTACCGCCTTGCCGAGGAGGGAAGCGACATCGAATGTCTTATTTTAATTTTCATCATCTCCTTTTAAAGCGACAAGTTTGGGCGCTCGCTATTGGCTGGTGAGACGGTTTTGTTGCAAGATTAGCATGCAGTGGTTCCAACTGTAGCAAAGACAGTGCCATCATTTGTCCCCTAGTTTTTAGAGCTTGACTGTAATATATATATATATATATTCTGCATGTAAGGTTGATATGGGAGTAAGTTCATTTTTACTTTTCTCATTGTCTTCGAAAAGAAGTTCTGCAGGTGAGTTGCACTATTCATTAATGTTTAAACGAAGTATCAACATAAATAATGACATGGAAAGCAGGAAATAACCAAAGCATTCTAAGAGCGCATACCTCCGCCAAGCAAGGCAGCGGTTACGAAAAATTAATATCGGTTCTGAGAATATGATTTTCTCTGTATCAACACCAAAATCAAGTCATTTGTGCCCTCCAATAGCATCAACAGCTTCAGTAATTTTTTT
>LQNS02015106.1:8770657-8788195 GCA_001587735.2 Parhyale hawaiensis
AAAAAAATTACTGAAGCTGTTGATGCTATTGGAGGGCACAAATGACTTGATTTTGGTGTTGATACAGAGAAAATCATATTCTCAGAACCGATATTAATTTTTCGTAACCGCTGCCTTGCTTGGCGGAGGTATGCGCTCTTAGAATGCTTTGGTTATTTCCTGCTTTCCATGTCATTATTTATGTTGATACTTCGTTTAAACATTAATGAATAGTGCAACTCACCTGCAGAACTTCTTTTCGAAGACAATGAGAAAAGTAAAAATGAACTTACTCCCATATCAACCTTACATGCAGAATATATATATATATATATTACAGTCAAGCTCTAAAAACTAGGGGACAAATGATGGCACTGTCTTTGCTACAGTTGGAACCACTGCATGCTAATCTTGCAACAAAACCGTCTCACCAGCCAATAGCGAGCGCCCAAACTTGTCGCTTTAAAAGGAGATGATGAAAATTAAAATAAGACATTCGATGTCGCTTCCCTCCTCGGCAAGGCGGTACAATCAAGAAAAGACAGCGTCGTGTAGTGAACTCTCCAAATACGGTTGCAATATGATGCAGTTGTTAATTAGCTCCACATTAAGACACGATCTATCACTTCCACGTAATTGATATAGCGGTGCACTTTTTTAGCAATCTATCTCTCCAGCTCTCACTGAGGAAGTCTGTGTGCTTTGTTTTTCCCGTTTGCATTATACCAATGCTCTACAATCACCACAAATTTTAACATTTGCGCCCGTTTAGACCAAACCTATATAACACTTGACCATTTTGCAAAACTTCTCCAACAATTACGGTATGCAAAACGTTTAAAGTGTTAACAGTTTAAACGTTTTGCACAATGTTTGTCTGAGAGGCATATGAATTAAAGTTTAAGTCATACATGCGTGTTAGGTCTGCAGCTCACAACAGTCACGAGTCTTGAATTTCAGACCGAATAGTTTAAACGGTTTGCCTAACTGTTCCAAGTAGTTTTGACAAATCGTTAACTGTTATACAGGTTTGGTTTAACCGGGTGCCAAATTTTTAAATTTGTGGTGATTGTTTAAAGCAATTAGAGCATTGGTAAAACGCGAACGGGAAAATAGTAGGTGCTTATATCTTTGTCGGCCCCTATGCCGTCATATTATGATGGTGGATGCGTTTTTTTCTAAAATAGAAGTTATTATAGACTGGCTTACGTGTTTATGTTTTTATACCCAACACATACGGTATCTTAGCTACAGTTAAGCCTTCCGGATATCTTTGCTTTGTTATCGCTGTGTTTTTTTTATTCATTTTTCCTACTTCGAATAATGATGCTTTTATTCAGTTCTTCCTCTTTTTTTTCTATCCCTGCTCTTCCCATTGCGCGCTGATCCAGAATGGGGACACCGCTGTGCCGGGTTTCCGTTTCTCTCGACATGCTGTCTGTTCCTTCCTCTTCCTGTCTAGAAACTCGTTTGCAGTTACTGAGGATTATTAAACTAATATTTAACGTAACAAATGTCAATACTATCAGTACTAGGCTATGCCACCCCATTACAGGGTATTTATCCCCATGGGAAAACAAGAGGATAAAGAATCATTGTATCAAAATAACACTGGCTGGATAAAATAGGCATGAAGATCAGTGCTCACTCTTCACAGTAAATTAAATTAGCCATTGGACTGGGGACAGATTAAGGGGTCCAATCACAGAGAAGAAACTAGAACGCCTCGTAGAGTAAGACCATCACTCGCGGGGGGGGGGGGGCAAATTCAGCGAAGTAATTTTTGGTGGCCTCGTATATGGATGCTGCGTCCAACAAGGTTAGGGCACAGCCCCGTCAAGATCTCTTAATAATGACAACCCATTCGCCTGTGATTATAGTTCCCATACTTTCATAGACTGGACCACCTTTGGCTTCCAGATTGTTTCCTATCGCCCCATTCCCACTCATATAATCGTGCGAATACCTATTTTCAACGCATGTTAATTGTTCATAATGCCGCCTCTTCGCCCTTTTTGTCACACCGCCCCTCCAGATCTTTCTACGTCTCCTCTGGAAGGGGAGGCAGCATGCCGAAGACTCTGGAAACCACTGGCATTATGATGACCAAAATCATGGGCAGCAAAGGAAAGCATTATGGGCACGCCTGCTCCGCCTGACACCGGAGACTCCCTGCGCTGACGCGGTGCATGATTCTCAAAATGTGGTGAAAAGCAGGGCTGCCTCGCAAAACTGCACCGAAGCGCTTTGCATAGTTGAAGCATTTTGCTGGCCATTTGTCATCTACGCGAATTAAGTAACCGAAAAAAGCTATACTATCGTTTTAGTAGCTGCACCTTTGCTGCAAATGGAGGTACAAATTAAATATTGTTGACGTAACAGGGATTTATCTTTCGTTTGTTCATGGTTTCTGCAGTAAAGAAGAACTCCTGTTGTTCTTTCTGTTACATACTACCACCGTTACCGGCATTTAAGCCTTTGAGCGCAGAAACCATCGAGTCCTTGTTCCTAATCGCCCCTTAAATACTACAAGCTTAGCTTAGGTTGGGCTTAGCGCTATTTATACCAGACTGTATTACGTCTCTTACTCTATATGGTTCTTTATTCTATTGTTTGTTCTAACGAGAAAAAAGTCTGTAGCGTATTAGCACTGCCCGTTGACAGGATTAATACTATCAGCTCATTTCAGAACGACCAACGAAGGTTAGTCATGTTCTGTCACTCGTAATCCTGCCGTACTGCGCCTAATATACGACTGTTGAGACCGGAATAGTCGCAGAAAACTGATGATGCAATCAATACCGGCGTTACTTTTTTCTTCTGTGGGCCTTACAGCTTTGGGTAATAACGCTGAAATGATAATTTTAATAATGTAGAAGAATTGCAGTATCGTAGTTGAAGGATTTTGTAGCTGAAAGTTACTTTTCTTTCATTCACAGAAGATGGTTGATGGCACCGAATTTTTAGGAGCTAATGCTTTAAAATTTTCTGTCGATCTGTATAAGTCTACGGTAATGACAACAAAGATTAAACATACTGAAAAGTGCAGTTGATGTTAAGTTCAGTTTTACAGTCTGTATCACTACACCATCCTCGGAAAACCAGTCTTTATAGTTATGTTTGTACTTTACAGACTTCTAATTTACACGTGAAAAGTCAATATTTCGAATTAACACAAAGTGTCTGCCAAAGATGAGTTTTGAGATAAACTACAATAAGAACAAATAATGTCCCCTCAGGGGACATATGGGCTATAGGGTTAGTTTAGGTTCGCCCATCCTATGTTATGAGAAGCAGCACTCCCAGAGGGATCCTGTAATTACCTTAGCCATTAGCTAGGCCTTCGAGACGTCTGTCTTTCGCGCCCATTTTGCTGCCTTCCCATCTCTCACCAAACTTCCCGCAAACAGTATGAACATTGCTCAACTCCTTCGACCACTTATTGGGCGGACAGACAAAATATATGTACTTAAATCTTCAACGAAAACAGTGTCACCTCTCTCACTTCGTTCGCGGGCGATAATTAACGTCCTGCAGAGATCGACAGCTATCTAGTCTCATTCTTCTTTCAGTATATCCAATACATGATTTTGTTTTTTGGGTATCTTTTCCCAGCCCTCTCTCCGATAATCTTCCATTCATTTTTTATAGGATTCAAGTCGGGGCTCGGAGCTGGCTAGTTCACCAGGGCAATTCTTTCTTCTTCAAAAAAGGCCATAACCTTCCTAGTCGTGGGGTAAGGTGCAATGTCCTGCATGAAAATGGGGGATTCGCAAGGGCTGAGGCGTAAGTTTGGCCCAACATGCTTGTAAAGAAGCCGTTTGTGAATCTCAGCGTTGATTTTACCATGAACACGGATGATGGGCCAACTCCTGCAGAAAAGTTCATTCATCGCACCATCACACGGCCTCCACCAAACTTGTCTCTTTTCTTGGCACATTAAGGACACAGTGTTTCATGATTTGCTTGTTGAAGTCGTCGTATTGCTTGAAACTAGTGCTATTGATACATGAATGACTTCTTTAATTTTGAGATGCTCTATGTATTGAGTGTTATAAAATAAAATGAATTACACAATTTTTTTGTTTGCAAATAGCATCGTTCGGATTCGTTTCTTAACTTCTGACCAGGTCTAAACTCCTTCGCATCTTTTTATATTTTTTTTAGGAAATCTACTATGTAACATCTTGTAGCTTTGTAATTAATTTACGCTTTATGACCTAATGTTTAGTTGGTGAAAATTTTCATTACGATTCATGCATTACTTTCCAAGTACTAATATGATGGCCGTTACTGTATATACTTACAGTATATCTTCGTGGTGCTATACGTAAAGCCGAACGTGGATTTTCCTTCCGATTATCAAAGTCCTGCGATACCGTAAGCATAATGTCACCAGCCTAAGCTGCATGGTACCTGCAGCTTCGTGTATCAGAGAAGTTGTATCGATTGGGCCCGACAGCGACATTCGTCCCACCGACGGGTCTGACATCAAACCTCCATTTGCGGACGCCGTCGCTGCAGCCCTGCATCGGACTGTCGCATCTGCATCTGCCGCCTCCTTTTATTCTATATCTGTAGTGCAGAACACTGCTCACCGCGCTCACGCTATCGATTCATTGGATAATGGTGCTCGCGAGATGTTACTCACTGTTAGCATCGTTCTTTTGCTTCCTAGAGAAATTGTGTTCAGGTGCTTTTCATTCTGGAAAGCGTGGAATCTGTGAGAAGTTGCTCTATATTCAAATCGCCTTGTTGCTGCTTCTTAGGAAAGACTCCGCGTGGGACTGGGCACCATTGCATTCGCTTACGTGGCTCTGAGATTGGTCGTTAACAGAAATAATATGTAAATGTAAACAAGCAAACTTAGCTCCACGTCTGCTCACTACCCATAAGATATACAATTCAGGCTGCGTAGAATGGGGCACGGGAATACGTCAGTAATAGGTTTACCAATCCTGAGCAATGGGGAGTCGCCCTTCCAGGAAACCCAATGACTTACTCTTGACAGAGCTAGGTGCCGATGTGACTTTTTCAATTATATCCCCTAACTCAGTGGTTCCCTATGTCTGTTCAGTGTAGACTGTAGACCTCTGCAAAGAGAGCAGTGCATTGTCGTCGACCCCTAGTGTTGAATGTGTGAATTAGGTAAAGAAAATCACTGTTTTATCAATGTTAACTAATAAGAATATTCTACATATAAAGGTTATATAATAAGCCTTTATCCATTACTAGTAGCTGCCAGTTCGTGGTTCAAATTCCACAAGATTTCTAAAAAAGCAATGCATATTTTTAGATGTTATAATTTTATACGTAAAGAAACCTTCACTACGTTGACAATTACAAAACTAGCGAGATTTAGTTTTGGTTCCATTAGTATTTACTCGAATAACTAAAAGAAAGCGCTGCTTGTGAATGAAATGTATAATGTTTTAAAGAGAACTCAGCAGATATTTCCTTACAAATGTATGAAAACTTATATCATGCTTAATGATTTTTTTTTAACATCACAAGCATGAGTTTTTTATTACAAAATTTATTTTAAGCTTCTAAATAGAAGACAGGGAAATAGAGGTTATCTTTAAACAACCCTCTTAGGGGTCTATGGTCGACTTACTGGGGGTCTACGGAGGTCTATAGTCCCATACAGGGAACCGCTGCTCAAACTGAAGATGTATACCTTTTTCCTTTTTTATACCTACTTGCTGAAAGTCATCGAGCTGATTAGTGAGGAAACACCTTTGGGCATGGTTTGCACGATGCTCATGACTTCCTACACGTTCCTTCTTGCATCTTCTTTCGGGATCATGGTGTACGCTTTGGGTACAGAGGCTTAGCCCTTCACCGATCAGATTATTCTCGGGGTCCGCTTTTACCCGGGGCTTACCCTGCAGAAATTGATGTTTAATATAGACGGTACAGTGTTTAGCTGACACAGTCAAATCAAAATAATATAATAAAGACCGTCCTATGCTGACATGTTTATATATTCGTGTCTTTGATGCTCTTAACGAAACAGGCGAAAAATAGGCTAGGTTGTAGATTTTATAATAATGTTGCGTTTTCATCGCTATTGATAGCAAAACTTAGACCACGTTGCAAAACATGGCGGAAGTGGGATCTTTATCCCTCTAACTATGTGATTCCCTTATTTCAGTTTGCTACGCACCCCAGTGAAAACGACTTGAAACAAACTGACCCATTGCCGTGAAAGTGACTTCAACTAGGTAGATTGTAGACAGATGGACAACAGTATATTGTTCTGATTTTCATTGCATCAAGCGTGATGTCATTCAATTACGAGGTACAATTAGAAGCATATCACCACACACCAAATGTGTATACGGTTACTCACTCATGGGATTTCACGGCAAGCTAAGCCATCGTATACACTCAATCTTTACATTAAACTCTCTTGAATCTATTTTTGACTTACCTTGAGCGATTCCTTACAGTAGAGGTAAAAAGGTATAGTCAATTTCACCGTGAATAAACTAATTTTAAGTTGCAAAGTATCTAACGATTTCTATGATATAGAAGGGACATTAGAGTGACAGCTATTTCATTAACGAACATAATTATAAAAAGGTGCTGTACTAGTTCCACTAAACATACACGTTTTATCATATAATTTTACTTGAATAATACGCATTACCTATGCCGTAAAAGTTCTAAGATATTATCATAGAACCATCACACGTCATGACCCAGTCGGCGGTCCGTGCTTGAGCCAACAGGGATTCCGTGAGTTCATGTTGCACCCCAAAGGGAAACACTGCTCTAACTGAATGCATTTCTTGCTCAGCTAACGTTGAAATCGAAACAATAGCGATATTTACAGCTTCTCTAAGCGTTGCCATGGAGTTTGACATTTACAACTTTCCCCATACGTCAAAACTGTATGTGCTCTTATTTCACGATGTTCAAATTTAGTAGATGGTCAACGAAGTATAATAGGTCAAGTGATGATTTTTCACTTGGCACGATAATTTTTTCCACTTTACTTCCTTACTTTTGAGGGGGTAGTTTTTGCTTCAGTACTAATCTTTCAATGAATGGAAGGTGTATTATTATTATTGTTATTAAGATACACTAGAGTGGCGACGTGAGAACTGAGGAAACTCCATATGGTTAAGAAACCCCCGCGCAATCAGTTCAGCAAGCGAGAAAAAAAAAAAGAAGATGAGAGATCAAAGAATAGCTCTGTTTACAGATTGCTTAAAGCTGCCAATACCGCATCAGCAAAGGCAGAGCCATCAAGACCCTTCTAAATATCCACTCATGATGGAAAAAACGAACGACAATACTGGCCCGTACGGCATCGTACTGGTTCTAAGGCAAACTCATGAACAGAACCAGTACGCCGAGTATACCTCACCCGAACCAATGGCCTCGGAAGAAAAACCGACAGTGGATGACTGGGATAATTATACATTTCATAGCGAGAGAGCAGACCCCACCAACTCGTCGATGATACGCCAGATCATAAGGCACAACACCATCCAGCATGAACGCACATCGACGAACCACTCTGTCAAGCAAACTCAGATGACAATCGACAGTAAAATCCCGGACTAAGGAGCAGTATTACGCAAGGGGAAGGGCATTGCAATTAAAGCAGCGACGTGTCAACTCTACCGAACCAAACACCCTGCAAGCACGTCGCATAAGACCGATTTTCTGCGATGCTCGTGAGGCAACCTAACTGATGTGAGACTCAAACGTCAGTTTTGACACCCATTATTACCAAGTTATTAACCACAGGAAGTGGCACACCATCCAGTATGAGTGCAGGGAAAGCAGGTCTCACTGTACGTGACCTAGACGCGGCCATGGTCTTAGTCTTGCTCGTATTTAGCCTCATCCCCCACCTAGAACACCAGGAATCAATCAATCACTTCCAAATCATGCTGATTTGATTTTGAAACTTCCAACCAATCACTAGGCTCATCCCAAACAACAGCAAAGTAACATCATCAGCGTAACCAACAAGTAAATTATTAACAAGATTAAACTGATCGGCTGCATATACAATGAATAACAATGGACTCAGAATACTACCTTGTGGGACACCAGAAGCGACATCCAGGAACTCACTCCTCTTCCCATCAACTACACATTGACATATGTCTGATAAAAACTGACTAATTACCGCCAAAACTGAATCACCAATACCCATCAATTTTAACTTATGGAGCAACTAAGGTGATTCACGCGATCAAAAGCAGCACTGAAGTCAAGCTGGACCAACCTTGCCTCATGACCCCTAGCAAGTGCCAGCTACAACACTTGAGAAATGTAAAGCAGAGCATCACAAGTTTCCATACCATACTGTGTTGGGGAAAGACACCCAGCTTCTCAAGAAAGCGACCCAACCTCGACGCAACCAACCTTTCATAAACACTCGACAAAACAGGTGTGATTGAGATGGGTCTATGATCGGAGGTTCGAGATGAGACAGAGCCCTTCAGAACAGGCGTCACATGAGCGCCATGCCAGCACTCTGGAAAAAAAGCTCAGCCGTAATATCTGACGGAACACAGAAGCAAGCGGGGCTGCGAACACACCAGCCACTTTCCGACGAAAGAGAGGAAATATACCAAATTGTTCAGTACCCCAATAGGGATCCAGGTCAAGAAGAAGGTGGTGCACTTTAGAAGATCTGAAAGCAAAACCGGAGAATGTCGGCTGTGGGTCACACAATAAAAGAATGCGCACTCGGTTCCGGCTTTGCTTCCTATCGAAGTAGCGCAACAAAAGGTCTGTCTTGGCAACAGTGTCCGCAAAAAGGTCACCACCATCCCCAATTAAAAGGGAGACAGAAGAGCTCGCACCAAGCACAACGCTTTTCAAGGTAGACCACCACTTATGTGCGCTAACAGAAGGAGCTAACAACTCCCAGCACCTCAAGTTATGCTCCCTCTCAGCTTCCTCATAAGTAGCCCAGCCCGACGCTGCAGTTCCCTGAAACGCTGAAAGTCAATAGCAGACCAGTTAGTACGTCAACGGGCATATGCCTCCCGCTTCAACTGGTTCATCGCCTGTCCTGACCATAGTGAAGCGGTAAGGGACATAGGCACGCAACATGTCAGAGAAAAGCCGATCCAAAGTAGACCCAGGATCAGGAGACTCTCTCACAACATCCCAAAGTAGCGCAAGGATGGTGCCAGAAACGGCGTCCCAATTCACTTTCGCCTTGAAAAGTATCTCACGCTAAAAGTGACTCTTGGGACCCGCTGACGAACTTGCAGCGTTGCAGAGAGGGCACCATGGTAGGAGGAACCAATGAGAAACGACAATAACACTCCAACCAAACCAGGGACATCAGTCAACAGGAGGTCATGATCACCTCCTATTAAATGGGTGGGTCCCTCAACCAACTGCTCACAACCAGAGGCAATCTCGAAATCGAAGGTCGCATAACCGGGGCAATCGGTCTTCCCAGAGCCTAGCCATTCCACATGGTGACAGTTAAAATCATTCATAAAGACAAAAGCAGAACGCCCATCCGATGACTGAATCCTAGCCATTGCATCCAAGAGATAATAAAAACCGTATCATCAGCAGACGGTCTGCGACACACTGAAAACAAATAAAAGTTCCTGAATGAGCCACAGATTCGAAGCACCATCAGTTCACAACACGGGCACTCATTTTCACTCGGCCTAGACACAACAACACATTTTCGAACGTAAGCAGCCAGACCTCTAAATCCAGGGCCCGAGTTTTGCAACCGCAATATTGCCTTTTCAAAATTCGTGGTCATCAGCTCAGAAATATGACGATAGCTAGAGACGATCGTTTCCTAACACAGCACTAGACCATAATGAGAAAAGGCTGCAGAGAGCTCAGCCAAATTAACATAGAGACCACGATCATTGACACACAAGATGCGGCAGGAGCGACCACCAGAACCACGAGGACCAGGGTTAACCTCCACATTCGGATAGCGAACTATCAAGCGCACAAAAAATAATAGATAGCTAAACAATCACCATGGGCAGAGAATAACATCGAAGATCACAAAAAAAAAAAAAAAATTGACAGTCACGATAGCTATGGAAGCGGCGAGCTTTCTACGCGCCCCAGACCCTGCCATCACCAGTACGGGCTTTGGCCGAAAAGAAGAAGAGAAAGAAAAGGAAAAGAGCATCAGGTGGCACTACCTGATGGGAGAGAGAGAGAGAGAGGAGCAGGCTGTGGAAGACTGAGTAACCAGCTATGGCACCAGCCTGTTCATCTCCTCTCAGGGATGCCGTTAAACCAAAAAAGGTATCATCCGGCCCTAAAATGGCATTTCCTCCAACTCAGAGGCAACCCAGAGCCCCAACCCAAATCTTGGTCATACGAACAAAGAGGCGTCCGGTTTCCAGACAATGGGGGCGGCTTGATATCACACAGGCCACGCATCCGGAAGTTAGAATTCGAGGCGAGAAATGAAATTCAGTAATGCTTTGATGGTTGCTTAAATAAGCTCATTTTATCGCATGTCATTTAAGGTGGGAAACAATCACTGTGGTGCTTAAATGAAATAGGGTATGACAATTTGAGTTAGCCTCTGCAGCGTATCCTACAGAAGCATATTAGTAAGAAACGTATGTTACATGAAGACGAGTTTGCTCAAATTCCTCCCAGTTGTTTTTGACAGCGAGGGTTTTCTCGTAGAGAATAATAAGTATCTTTGACGGAAGCAGGCCCCTCGTATAGTTTGGCGCTATCAGCAGCCTCGTCATCGGAGGGAATGTGCGTGCACAGACCGCGTTACGTCCGTACCCTCCGAAACCGTCCCTATATTACTTGTCTTATGTCAATATTGTCATAGAAATTGAACTTCATGGTGAGTTTACAAATCAAGGGTGTGTTTAGCTATCCGTTACGTCCACTATGTAGTGATGTGTAGGCATCAGAACGGCAGGGGTGAGGGCTAACTGCTGTACGTCTACGCTAATTTCTTCGCTGAAATTAGAGAGGTTGCTGGAGTTGTGAAATGAGCCGTCCCGTTACTTCTCAAATCCTTTTCAACAGTCTCGCGTCACAGTAGGTGTCATGTAGTTACTATAGTTATTTTTGCTTTCTACTCCTTCTTATGGGGGTATAGGAAGGGCCATAGGATTAGGCTAGTTAGGTTCAGCTATCCTAGGTTATGAGCAGCAGAAACCCCAACGAGACCCTGTAGGTGCCTTAGCCACAGCTAAGCCTTCGGGACGTCTGTCTTTCGTGCCCACTTGACTTCCGTCTCCTTTCATTATCGTACTGATGTTACTTTCCTGTTTTTCTTCTTCTTTTTCGAGTTTCTCTTATGTGCACATTGATGCTGTGTGGGAACACCCTCGTTCATGGGTTCCACATTTCTATCGACATGCTATATGTCCCTTCTTTTTTCTCTATAAGATCGCCTTTGTTGTGGAAAAGGAGGCTTAAACTACTCAATCTAATAATAGTACATGAAGTGCTACATGGCCTTGTGATTCTATCTGTTTTCACCACTATTGTTTTGCATTACAAAACAAAACTTTAAACTTTGACAATAAAACAATAAATTTTAATAAACATACTGTATATATTATGCTAATTGTGGTCAACCATCGTACTTTATTGAGCCTTGAACGAGCTATACTCTTATAATGCCTAGATGTGCTTTTAGTAACGTTGGACAACTGACTTTTGTATGCCAATAAGATTTCCCCAATGGAAAACCCTGTTGCGTACAGCTAATTTTGTCAGTGATAGCAATTATAGCAGTAAATTAGTTGCATCAGGCAACACTGCGTGTCTGTAGGTCGTTATGATCTCTGAATGTGTTTATAGTGCATTAATTCGGTGAGCGAACTTGTCTACCGCATTGTAGCGATGCAGCTCACGACAGTGACTCGAGATCGTTCGTTCAAGGGGAAGTTTTTACGTGTTTGGGGGAAATAAGAAGCTAACAATCAGCTTATGTTTGGGGAGTGTATAGTTATAAAATGATCTATTTATCCCTCTGCCCCTGAACTTGTTTGAAACATCAGATTTAGTGCACTTTAACAGCCTCAAATGTTTCGTAAAACTGAGAAGAAACAAAAGCTTAGTGTTCATGATGGCTCGCACTATCAAGAGTGAATTTCACTATTTTTCTTAACTAGATTTGTTGCTTTAATGAGAGGGTGTTATGATAAAGATGTACAGCCAATGTTTGAATAACAACTCGTTAATTCTACGTTAAGGCCAACTTACACGTTAGTATCATCAAAGAGTTTTCTCGCTTAATCGCATCCTTGTAATCACAACTATGCGTCTACCAAAAGATGGGCGAAGATGGTAGCTGTCCTGTGTCAACTGAAACAAGTGTCACACGTGAATTTGCTGATATCCTTTCAAAGAGGAGGAGGAGGCATTACTTTCGGAAGGACTCTCGTATTTCAAAAGGAGAATGAGCCACGTTAGCAAAGTAGCACAGCTTGAGTGAAGTAGGTTCAATATAGTACAGAGTTTAGTTTACATATTCCCATTCAATGGGTAATGTACGTAGTTGAAACAAACTGTATTGAAAAAAATTTTACATATTCACGTTTCTCTTCAACTGGCTCCTGTTCCTGGAATATTGCTACAGATCTTTTCCTTTGTTGACGTCTTATCTCTCAGTATTACATTAATCATCTTGTTGAAGGCTGCTCGTGCGTCAGCCTTCCGCTATTTATGCTACGGGGTAGCTATCCTTCTGTACTCGTTACTCGCCGCTTGGCTATTTTCTGCCGATGTGTCCGGAGGTGGTCGGAGAAGGAAGAAGGCTTGGTGGTTCCGATTTATTTGAGTTCGTCGAAATTGTACAAAAACAGGCGAGTTGTTATAGCTACCGGGGTGTGTTCTTAACTAATTGTGCACGGAGGCACTTGGCAAGAACACGAGAAACAGAGTTTTAGACCGAGCTGGCTACACGGAGTAGAGAGCGAAGTAAACGACGGGTCCAATCGGCAGGATTGCCGCCTAAGAAAGAACAAAGCTCTATATTCGACAAGGCTTATATTGGAGTTTGAGAAGGAAGCTCGGCCTTGTTGCTTGTCCTTCAGCTTCCATTATGACGAGGCGGGAACGCCCCGAGTTGCCTCTGGCGGGCATTACTGTCTTCGCTCCTCAGATCTACTATGTGTTCGGATTTTAAACACAGGTTTGAAATAAGCGTGAGCCTCGTTCGCTACTTCGTAGTTCTCTGATAACTGCGTAGTGTAAATCTGATTACATTAGCTATGCTAGCATATTTGGATTACAACTGCTCGGACCTAAACATATGCTCGAAATTTAGGATGACACTTGGCCATGGCTTGAGGACGGTCTCGAGGCTACGCTAACATTTTAGAAGTACTACTACAGAATTTAGTTAGAAACTAGCATCGCAAAATGACGTCATCAATGACGTCACAACGACGAACGGTACGTTGGAGCAGCCTATGAGTATTTTAATTTATTTCGCCAGAAAAATCGTCGTCTATTGGAAAAAAAAAAAAAATTCAACCCTTGAGTAAATAAACGAATGAAGAGAACATGTACCAATTGAACAAGAGACATCATATCATTAAAAAATTGCAGTGGAGGCTGCTGATGCCTCTTGCACCAGAAGCAAGATCTGAGCAGCTCAAACTTCTGTTTTTGCAAATGAAGCTTTATTTACACTTCATATTCAGTTCACAGTGGTCTTCACCAAATATATTTGAAGATATCACAAAATTTTACGATTTGATTCATTCAATCTCACGCTCCTGACAAGCGAGCTTACTTCAGCTGCACCCACACACAAAAAAAGGCAAAATGATTGTCAAGGACAGAAAGTTTGAGCAATAACTGTTCTTATGGTTTTTGCCGCGTCGAGAACATGACATTGCTTCCTTATTTTTGGTTTGGATTAAGAACGCATATTGCAGAGGCTTTTGGTCCGATTCTCAGATATTTTGACTCGTCGGTGTAACGTTATTCGGGACATGCAGTCACGGCTAAGTTTCATTTTAGTCTCATTGAGTGCTCCCGTTACACTTCTAGCGTCCTGGTTACAGCTAACTTTAATAGATCGTTGGTGAAGTTCATAATTATTGTTCTGAACGTTGTGCAAGTCTTTGCAAACGATGGAGTTAATGTTGCATGGTTAATATAGAAACATTTCGGAAGCAGGCTGGTTTTGGCTTTTCTTGTAGAATTTCTACAAAAAACTGACATTTTTCGATGTTCTTGTTGCTTTTTTCTTCCACCGTTGCCTTATTTCTGACTGAACTCTGTCAGTTCTTTTTGCGCTGAACTTGCTTGTGGTGCGATCCAAAGTTACTTTTTTTCTGGCGGCCCTCCGTCAGGCTGCGCTTCTCCCAACACTTCACTAACGAGCTAAATCGTAGTTTCTCTTTTGGACAGTTGTTAAAAACAAGTGGTTCTTAGTTGCATTTTGGTTGGCAAATATTCGTTGACATTGTAGAACCATGACGATTCTACTGCTACAATGTTAGAGGAATTAGAAATATCGTGGACCTGCAGCTTACTGGAGGAAAACGTTTTCTCAATTCAATGTAAATAATTCAACTAGAAGAAGTAGTGATACAGTGCGAGTGAGTTAGTGATATGAACTAGTAATGCAATCATTTTTAAGATGCATCGAATGATCAGTCATGCCCCTTTCTAATAATATACAGTTTTGTTGATTGGAACGTTGTTTTTCTGTTCAAAAGTGAAGGATTAGATTGGAGATAAATTGAAGGAATGAAGGCAACTAAAGTAACTCTACATATGTGGTAGCAGAAAATCTAGACGGTACTTTCACTGCGAACATATCTTCCTGAAATTGAAGAGTTTAGTGAAGGAAAAGGAAAAAAAAACATTCCTGAGCATAGAACCCTGAAATCGAAGGGGGGGGGGGGCTTCACTGACGTAATTATTTCTTGCTTTCTTTTGACGAGCCACGATAATAAAGCATAAAAGGGACAAGCCCGTCATACGAGGGCACTAAGCCATAACACAGCCTCTGAATGGTGAAAGCTTGACACGACCCCTGCTTTGCTACTTGATATTCATCAGTCAGCACAGCTTTATAACAGTAAACAGTGGAATAATCAGGAAGTTTAACCTCAGATGAGGTTAAATGCGAGCTCTTTCGAAGCTACTGCTATCCCCTGTACTGGAACTCGCTTTGGTCGAACTTTAAGCTGAAATCGATTGGACGCCTACGTGTTGCCTATAATGACATATTTCGGCGCCTGATGAATGTGCCGAGGTCTACTAGTGCAAGTATGATATTTGCTCAAAAGTACACAGATTGTCTCAAAGTCAGGGCAAGAAAATGCGCGCTGAGTCTCCAGCTCAGGCAGGATAGAAAAATCTGACAAAGCCTTACTAAAGGGGATCCGTAACGGGCCTGGCTACAAACTATCTAACATGTATAGCCGATGGCAGCGCATACTATTTCCAAGCAGGGGCCAAATAATGGGCCGCAATGCAGTGTAGTTTGTAATGATGGTATTACTTGATCTTAGTATTTAATGTAACTTTAGTATTAAGCTGTTTTCAGTGTGCCATGTCCCAATGTGTACCTATTGAAGCATATTATTATTATTTTTATTAATAATGTCGTACTATGAATTTTGCTAGCAGTGATGGATCCTAGCTAGGTACGTACTGCTAGCCCATATGTTGATGGAATTTATGAATGCTGGTGATGAAGGCATCGTCGTTGCAGCACAATGACTTCAGTCTTTTACATAATGAAACTCACCTCCTATTATATGGTACCTAGTGGCTCTCTTATATGTCTTAGCCAAAAAAAAAAAACAAAACCCGCTGCTGTTACTTAAAACTCGATTCAAAAAATTACTTACTTCTTAACGCGAAACGTTAGCAGACTGCCTTGGTATTTTTGGAAAAAAATATGCTTCTGGTAACTGGAGGGTGAGAAACTAATACTATAACAGAACGATGGCAACGAAGCCTATTCGCTGTCATAATTGGTTAAAATCAGCAGGCAAATCGACTCATAAATACATGCATAACAGGCCTCAGTGGTGTTGCGGATTGTTACTATAGAGCCGGTCGTGCACTCACGGCCCGCTGATACGGCGAGAGGCAAGTCACTCGTGTTGCTTAACATAACCTGTATTATTGGAGAGTTGAAATGCGCTCTAAGCCTGGCTGGACAGGAAGTTCCGCTTAAAATATCGGATACACACACGGTAGAGACCTACGCTGTTGGTTACGCATCTTAGCGTTCGCTTTGAACAGCGGTCTACACAATATGAATCATAAAATGTCGAAAAGAATTTACTCTTTGTTTATTTTATATCATATAGCTATCAAATCAAGTGCATTCATAGAATGCGATATAAATATAGGTACTTAGGGACGACCACAGCGGTGCTGCTGATGGTTTAATATAAAAGTTATATTGGGTTCTCGCATGTAAGTCACCGACCAAGATGTTAACACTTGATATGGGCGTCAGATGTCAGCTTAGTTTTACTGAAGTTTTAGCTACCCGACTCTGACTCCTATCAAAGCAGGCGTGAGGCGTCGTCGCCTGGGAAGGTTTGGCTAATCTGGTAAACACTCTTCAACTTTTCTCATACTCGAGTCATGAGTTTAGTTTAGCTACTTTGGATCGAGTTTCAGGGGTTAATCCCAAAGCAATTACCCCTGAAGAGGTCTCAAACTCAGTGTAGAATTGATTTTGGGGTCATCTTAAACGTAATCGGTTTAAGATTAACGCCTGCGGTATTCGATCTGAAGTAGCGACACCGACGCTTATGACTGAAGTCTGGACAAATCCCTCCCTCCAAAATAAAAAAAAGATTAGCTTGTTTCAACGAAACGTTTCTAATTGATGACGCTCATAATATGATACGTGCTAGGCGTTTTATCGACAGTGCGGCGTACATTTAATTAAGTGGACCTCTCATTAGAATATAGATAATACCAAGATGCATGGAGCAGGTCGAAGAGAAATTTGACTTCGAAACATAATGCTGCTTTCCAATTTTTTCACACTTTCAGGTACTTTCATAATATTGTATAACACAAACTGTGCAAATTTTGGCGATACCAAAGTTGCTTAATAACGCAAGGTTCACTAAAAATTACATATGGACACAGTTTAACTGGCGCTTAGAAATTCCTAAAGAAAAGAAGAATGAAATGAATCAGTAAGCAGTATATTGCTAATGGCTGTAACTTTGCATGTAAACTGCTGCTCTCTTCTACTCTTAGTATTAGTCAGTGTTAGCAATCATTAGCTTAATTACATTTTTATTTGGTAGTAGTTGCTACGGGCCTGCAAATATTCAGCTCTTTCTTCATCGCTTTCCATGAACGATGCTAGATAATATCGGTGCCGTCGCTGAGAGCCACTGGCCCACATTACGCATCTTTGCTAACGATAAGACTGTAGAAGCCCTCAGACCCGTGAGACTGCGGGGCTCAGCGGCAATTCCTTGGGCCCCGACAGCATAGTTCGAGCAACTATGCCTTGCATCTCAGCGTGACAGGTGAACTCCTGTGCTTAGGGTGCGTCAGGGCTGCCAGGAAGCCCCGGACGCGCATACTTTGCTCGTGTTTTCA
>LQNS02015106.1:8799283-8815554 GCA_001587735.2 Parhyale hawaiensis
CCGCAGCCTGTGTAATTCTCCTAGAGACTGAGGGCCTGGACAGAAGAATACAACCAATGCCTCTCATTATTGTACACTTTATAAAACATACAGAATTCGGCCACCCCTTCTCCTGTGGGACAGTTTCACCAGATCATTATCTGCGCATAGCCTGCAGGCCGCACTAACAAGTCGGTCCAACAGACGTAAGTGACTGTCATCTGCTGAAGCCCAGTCGGTGAGCAAGGTAACAAAAAGCATAAAAGCATCTACGGACAACCTCACTGTCATCAAACTCAGAATTCACCTTACGCAGGAGCCCA
Source organism: Parhyale hawaiensis (assembly GCA_001587735.2). NCBI lineage: Eukaryota > Metazoa > Arthropoda > Malacostraca > Amphipoda > Hyalidae > Parhyale > Parhyale hawaiensis. The sequence continues at coordinate 8,799,586 of LQNS02015106.1, forward strand.
ATCTTACTAGAAGCACGTGGCACCAGTTGCCTAATATTCTACTGAAAAGTATGCTTCTCATCAAAGAAAATACTAAGATTCTCAAAGGAGCTAGACCCCTGAAGCAAAGTGTCATCTATTTCCATATGTAAATGCTGCGATACAAGAGTCCGAGACCGACTGACAATCATACACTTGGTCTTTCTGGCATTCAGTTTCATACTCCAGGCCCAGCACCATGCACTAATGCGTGCCAAATCCCTATTCAGGGACTGGGCGACAGCATTAGGCATGTGGGGAGCAGGTATCACTGCTATAAAAGTGGGATCGTCGGCATAGTTGATCATCGTTTTTTCCAGCGAAGGGAACATGTCACTAGTATACAGAACGAACAACAGCGGGCGACGCACGCTACCATGAGGGACGCCAGACTTCACCGTAACTGAGGCCTTCAAACGCCGTCAACAGACACCCTCTGCGTTCGCTCAGAAACAAAATCACGAATGATTGACAGAACCCTACCACCCACACCAACCGACTCCAGCTTGTATAACAGACCCCCGTGGTTGACCCAGTCAAACGTCGAGCTAAAGTCCAACTGCACAAGGCGTGCCTCAGACCGATAATCCAGCGCAGACTGTAGATGGTGTGACACCGACAACAATGCGTCACAACAACCCAAACCAGCTCTATACGCAAACTGACCAGCAGGTAGCAAACCCATAATCTTAGTAAAATGACCAAGCGTACAAGCGACCAATTTCTCGAAAACTTTCGGTAAAATGGGCGTCAGCTTAATGGGCCATTAGTAGGCGACATGGGGCGACACGTACTGAACCCACGGGAATGGGAGTAAAATTCCTAGTATGCCAACAACGGGGAAAATTTCCTAACCGTATCAGGCGCCGAAAGATTACTACTAGCTTAGGGGCAAGAACGCCAGCAAGCTGCTTATAAAACAGAGGAAACATGCCCACCGAGAATGTAGATTTCAAAAAATTCCTTATCTATATATGTATTAGGGTGATGCAATCTGCAATAATTTTCCAGAACTCGTCAGAAACGCGCTGATGCATCGCTTATAGATATTCATATGTAATGACAACTCATTAATAAACAGCGCAGCATCTTTTCTCTTCAATGAAGTGCAATACAGCGTGAAAAAGCTGAAGTGAACGAAAATCGATGGGATTTTCCTAATGTCTTCCACAAAAACGAAAGACTGTGGGTCATATTGGGCTAAGAAGCTTCTTTTGTCGGCCCGGGATATTCAAATGTACCGAAGAAAGTAATTCGGTATATCCATTCGGTATCGGTAGAAGATTCAAAAAAGATTCGGTATTTCGGTAGATGAAAATACCGCCAATACTACCGAAATACCGAATTTCATTCGGTAGTCTCAGCTCTGCTCTTAACCCTTTTTAACCATGGTTAACCCTCGCTAACCTTAATTAATTCTCGTTAACCTTAATTAACCCTCGTTAACCTTAATTAACCCTCGTTAACCTTAGTTGACCCTCGTTTACCCCAGTCAACCCTCGTTAAGCCTAGTTAACCCTCGATAACCCCAGTTAAACCTAGTTTACCATTGTTAACCGTGGTTAATCTTCGTTAACGTATGTTGTCCCTCGTTGATCCAAGATAACCCAATTTAACCCAAGTTTACCCAAGTAAGCCAAAGTTAACCCACGTTAACCCAAGTTAAACCAAGTTAACCCAAGTTTACCCAAGTTAACCCATGTTAACCCAAGATAATCCAAGGTAACCGAAGATAACTCAAGATAACCCAAGTTTACCCAAGATAACCCAAGTTAAACAAAGTTGAACTAAGTTAAACCAAGATAACCCAAATTAACCCTAGTTAACCTCGTTAACCCTAGTTAACCCTATTAACCCTAGTTGTTTGGTTAATCCTAGTTAACCCTCATTAACCTTATTTAACCCTCGTTGACCCCAGTCAACCCTCATTAAGCCTAGTTAACCTTCGGTAGTCCTCATTAACCCTCGGCAACCCCCATTAACACTCTTTAACCTTCGACCCTCGGTAACCCTTGATAACCTTCGCTAACCCTCGATAATCATTAACCTTAGTTAACCCTCGGTAAGCCTTCTTACCACTATATATATAGTTAACCATAGTTATTTTTAATGTTATAATTTGAACTTGACTTATTTTAATTTGAAATTAATTTATCTTAATTTGAAATTAATTTATCTTAATTTGAAATTGACCTTTTTAATTTGAATTTGACTTATTTTAATATGCAGTGAAAAAGGTATACGTTAAAGTTAGCCATATAAGTACAAAAAAGGGAAAACTGAGAAATTCTGTTTAGTGTATCCCTATTTCTCTTCACTATTATGTTTGGAGGAAATTTACCTTCATTTCATTGGTTGCTTTGTCTAGTGTGTAAGTGGATTTATTAAATATGAAGTAAAATTTCATAAGTAAATAAGGGAATTTCATGAATTGGAAATTCAATTTTATGAATGAGAAATTAAATTTTATGAATAGGAAATTGAATTTCATTAGTTGAAAATTGAATTTCATAAGATGAAAATTGAATTTCATAATTTGGAAATTGAATTCCATAGGTTGAAAATTGAATTTCATATGTTGAAAATTGAATTTCATATGTTGGAAATAGACCTGGAAATGGTATAGTGAACTACAACTACATCTTATCGTGATTGAACTGAATAGTCTGAAACATGTACTGAGCAATTATTTATTATACTATGTCTATTTACATGGTGGACTGTTAGTGTAAAATAAAAAATGCTTCTATTTTAGTTGAAAATACAAGATTTTGTACTGAAATGAACCGCTTTTCTCTCTTATTTAGGCATCTCAGAAGATTTTTTAAAATCATGTGTAAAATAATTAGGAAATTTTTAAGGTCATTCAGGGTAATTTGATGATTTTTAAACTAATTTTGAGTTTTACCGCTTCAAAATAGCAGTACCGCTTTATCATCGAATTGCCGTTAATCAGTTACCGCTCTACCGATACCGCTGGTAGATTTTTTGAAAAATTACCGCTTTACCGATACCGGAACTTTGGGAAGCCATAGCCGCTTTACTGATATCGCTTCAACGGAAAAAAATTACCGCTGCCCACCTCTGCATATGCATATAACCATTGCCTAAATTAGAAAAAAACTGTGCCGTTTCCGCTCAATAAAATTTACTAACTTCTCTGCTTATAATTAAGTAATAGGCGTGGGAGAGAACAGATACGCAATCGAAACGTGGCCTAAACATAGGGACAATACATTCCGCCACTAGTGGGGAACACACGCACTGTGTTGAGAAATCTATTTCCTCGTACCCATGACTTCATTCAGAGGAGGATGTTCGTGCTAAGCGAGGGCCTTGTAATCAGTTAAGCACATTAGCATGTACACCGGCGACAGCAGCGATAAATAACGGGCCGAGCAACCAGAACGCCTTGTCATGATTTGTTTCCTGATTTTGAGCTTGTGCTTGGGTACTGAAACGCTGCTGCGAGGAAACTGCGCTTATGTCTAATAAATACACGAGGTGGTCGTGGGATTCGAACCGGGGCCGTCAGTTGCAGTGGAGGCTTGCCCTTCCACAAAGATACGATGACATGTATACCCATCAAGAAGCATAGGATGGGAGAAAGGGTTAGGTTAATTTAAGTTCGCTCATCGTATGTTATGGGAAGTAGCGGCCCCAGTGGGACGCTTAAGGTTACCATAGTCATAGGCAAGGCTGTGGGATGTATATCTTTTGTGCCGACTTTGCTTCCTTCAAATTTCATACTCCTACTGATTTTATTCTCATCTGTTCTTCCTTAACCCTGCTACAATGTATTTGGTCATCACGCACCCAAGGATCCCGAGTGCCTTTTCCGCAGGAGATGTTGCAGCTTGCCACAGTTCCTGCTGACGAGGTTAGTTTTGTGAAGTTAGGTAGGTTCTATAATTTTCCCTTGTGTTCCGTGAGGTGGGCTGCAGATCGAGATGGCCGACCTAGGACGCGGAACACCTCTAGTCTCTCTCTTGTGGAAGGCCACAAAAGGAGCCGTCCACTTGAGTGTCTTATACTATTCTTTGCGCCTTTTTCCCGCCAGTAGTAGCGCATTGAACCAAATTGAGTTCTTCCGGCAGGAATGCCGAGATAAAATATTCCTACTGATGACATAGCAATAAAAACGATATTCACTGTTGAATTGCTTGAGTTGAGGCTACGGTGGTTAAACTAAAATATAACTCATCGGGTGTTCCAACGGGGGTTATACAAAGTTACGGGCTTGGCCCACTTCTGTTCTCAATTTACGTCAATGATCTCGATCTTAACATCCGCAGTAAAATCAGTAAATTTGCAGATGATGCAAAACTATGTCATCCTACCACAAGACCTTGACCACCTCATAGAATGGAGCGCAACGTTGCAGATGAACTTTAATGTAGACAAATACTCAGAAATGCACGTAGGGCTAGTGAACTCTTCCACCCCATTGAAACTGAATGGAACGGAACTGGCTACCGTCACCCAACAACGTGACTTAGGATTCACTATTATAAACAAACTACAACACAGTCAGCAAGTTGACAAGAGTGTGAAAATGGCAAGCAGAGTAGTTGGATTCATCCCCAGAAACTTCGAATACAAGTCCAAGGACATCATCGTTCCCTTGTACAAGGCATTAGTAAGGCCACACTTAGAATTTGCTGTTCAATTCTGGCCGCTACATCTCTGTAAAGATATCGATAACAAGGAAAGAGTCCAACGCAGAGCAACGAAATTGATACCTCAGCTGAGAAACAAGTCGTATGAACTTCTCCTAAAAGAACTGGGTCTGATCTCTCGAGCAAAGACGACTCAAGGGGCAACTAATAGAAACATTCAAGTACTTGAAGGGCTTCAACGTCGTACCTATAACGGTACTCTTTGAAAGAGACCTAAGCATAAAGCTCGGAGAACAACCTTAAGTCAGCAGTTCTTTCCCTATTTCATAGTCAGAATTTGGAATAGACTCCCTTCCGACGTCGTTGGTGCGGAGTCGGTCAACTCGTTTAAAAATTGTCAAGACATACATCCTCAACAGCTAAGAACTCCTCCTCCACGAGTCGCAAGCACTTATTGGCCAAAGCTTCCCAGGCCATTTTAAGCTGATTTCTTCTCACTTCCGCTCCAGCTATATATTTAAGTTCCGCATATCAGCGGCTATCGATCATGCTTACGTGCATTCATCTCTTGGCTCAGATTTATCTCCCCTTTTCTTTGTTTTTTTTTCTTTTTTTCTCTTTCGTGTTCCATTTTTTTTCCTCTCGTTTCCCCAGTCCTCTACATCCTACTAACTTAATGGCAATAGCTCATAGAGGCCCGGGGTGTAAGTTCCGGTGTCTCTTTGGGAATGGGCCTCTTGGTTCGTCTACTGCCGCGTATCTAATCTAACCTAAATAACTAACTCTGTTCTTCATCATCTTTCCCGGCATGTTGTTCCCATGCGCGTTGATCCTGTGTGGGAACACCTTGTTGCATGGGTTCACATTTCTATCAACATACTATATGTCCCTCCCTTCTTCTGCTTTGAGATCGTCTTAGTTGTGGAAACGGAGGTGCAAACAACTCAATAATTAAATATAATGATAGAAAAGGGCGACGGTGCACGTGAGGTCGACCGTTACTGCCCCGTCTTCCAATGGCAAGAAAAAAAAAACGTGTCATGTCATGTACTTTTTTCAGCATTTTGACCATTTCCTTTGCTAAAATTTCCTGTAAAAGTAGGGTGCCGCTGAATATTGAAGGTTGTATTGATACAGTATATTATAGTAACACTCACGGATTATATGACATCGGACTTAAGCCCTGTATGCCCGAAAAAAATTTTCGGTCTCCCCAAATTATAACTAGGGAACTGAATGTTGCAAGGAGCCTGACCTGTAGAAGACATCCCAGGTTAACAATGTCTCCAATTAGGCTCTCGTCATTGTCTTTCTTTCTTGTATCGGAATTATGTAATCAGGCAGACCATTTATAGACAAGCATAATTAGATTAGATTAGATAGGCTGCAGTAGACGAACCAACAGGCCCATTCTCAAAGAGACACGGAAACTTGTGACCCGGCCCTCTATGAGCTATTACCATTATGTTAGTAGGATATAAAAGACTGGGGAAACGAGAAAAAAAAAGAGGAGGGAGAAGAATCTCAGCAAAAGAGCAGATCATGTATGCATGCATGCAATCACGATCAATAGCCTCTTATATGCGGAGTTGATGATGTCAGACAGTGTAGTTGGAGCGGAAGAGAGAAGAAGACGGATTAAGGAAGCCTCGGAAGCTTTGGCCGTTAAGAGTGTGCGACTCCTAGAGGAGGAATCCATAGCTGTGGGGATGTCTCTCCCAATGTATGCCAAGACAATTTTTAAACACGTTGGCTGATTCCGCACTAACTACGTCTGCAGGGAGTCTATTCAAAATGCTGACAATGAAATACGGAAAGAACTACTGACTTAAGATCGTTCTTCGAGCTTTATGCTTGAGTTTTCGACCATTGTTTCGCAAGTGATCATTGAGATCTCTTTCAAAGAGTACCGTTGTAGGTACGTCGTTAAGCTATTCAAATACTTGAATGTTTCTATTAGTTACCCCCTGAGTCGTCTTTACTCGAGAGAATCAGACCCAATTCCTTTAGGCGACATTCATACGGGTTGTTTCGCAGCTGAGGTATCTAATTGATACACATCATTACATTTTGTTTACATGAGTTATAAGCTGCCAACAAGTAATATTTTTATTTGTAGTACATTGGATCTTTAGAGAGAAAAGTCGATTTTGTGTTTTACATGAATTAGGGAAATATACCCTTAGCTAAAACACACAGCCCGGATCGAAGCACAACTTTCCACGACATCAGTCTGGCAGGCGCTGAGCCCCAAACATCATTGCCCGTAGGGTACGGATGCGTCAGACACTGTTGCCCATACATCTGCGCTTCTCGCAAGTTAGCTGTACAATTGAAGGTCACACAAAGTTTACTACTGATCTTTGTACATGTTGCTTTCGGGCCAACTTCGCTTCTTGTCATTATCATAGTTCTGATGATGAATAATGATGTCTTGTTATGTATATTCTTCCTTTTCTTTCCCAACTCTCTGTAATCTTGCGCATTGGTCTTGTGTAGAACCATCCTCGTCATGGGTTTCACGTTTCTATTAGATGAATGCGGTACATCCCTCATTTCTCCTTCTGTTAGGTCGCCTTTGCAACAGAGGCGAAGGCGTAAATGAACTACTATTCAAGTCATACTTTTGTCCACAAACGCGAAATATTTTTTGAGCTGTTTAGTAGAATGGTAAAGTTTGCACCAAGCAACGCGTGTCACCACAACGCGTGTCACCACTGGGATTGCTACCACCCAGTGAGAAATGTCTAGGTAAAAAGCTGTTGTCTATGTGCAGGTAAAAAATCATTCAATATAAAATTTGTTTGTAATGTTAACCGACATTGCCAGTTTTTGCATGTCGTCAAAACAAGTTTCTGGGAATCAAGTTATAATTACTTCCTCTTTGAATAACGATATATAAAACCGTGATATGTTTAAGGTTAGGAACGAAGCTTTGCCAAAGCTGATTTAGGAATTTATTCTGGAATACTAAAGAGGCTCAGCGACAGACTGGAAGTAGAGACCTCCAGCACATAAATCTACGTAAGTTGCTCCCCAGAGTTAAGTAACTGCAGGGGTATGGATCCAGCTGATCGACAAGGCAGAATATTACACGGTTAAATTTCTGGGTAAGACTCTGCTGATTGTGGTATTACTGTACTAGGTACAGCTACAGATTAGGAACTAGTTGATCAATAGGTTAACATATCCAGTGGTTATGCTGCTAATTATGACCAGGCTGTTCCACACGTTAATATTTTCTACAGCAAGTCAAGCTTAGAGTGATTCTCCTGTCAATATATTACACAGCTGCTGAGCAAGTTAATATTTCCACTACCAGGTATTGGTTAGCACTGACGAGGTTAGAGCCTCCCGCAGATAAGCTACCAAGTGCTACCCTATAGTTTCCGGTATACAAAAACAAATAATTTAACATTATACGTCGATTTTCTTCACCACCGTCACCTTCAAAGTAATCCCTTCGGAGAGTAGACGACATTCCCAGCTTCATTTCCGTGCACTAAAGGTTCTCTGGAATTTCGTTTCCAAGAGGTTGTCCCGCAACAAACTTCCGGTTTCGATCGAATCTCCTCAGAACTGTCAAAATGTTTGCCCATGAGTTGATGTTTTGGGAAACAAATTTCATGCGGTGCTGCCAGCACCAAGACTGTTGTTTCCAAATCGTCATAGAAGTAAATTACTCTCTTTAGATTTTTGCATCCGTGATGTTGATTTTACGTTCTGAAGATGAGAGATAAATTCCAAAACAGTAACATTTTTTATTTTGTAGACGCTTTCCTTCATTTTATTAAGTTTTATGTAGTTAAAAATGAAAATAAAACTATCTGAATATAGTTTTTCAATGAAGGGATTAAATTCAAATGTAAATTTTTATGTAAACTATTTTAACCCTCCGCCAAGAAGTTATGTTTTCGTCGGGGTTTGTCTGTCTCTTTGTCTATTTGTCTGTCATCAAGATAACTCAACAAGTTATGGACGGATTTAGATGAAATTTAAAGGGATCATTAGGTATGTTAGGAGGAACAGATTATTAAGTTTTGGTGAAGATCCGTCTATTCGTTTGTTCGTTTGCCTCATTTTTCTCTAAGCCATAACTCAAAAATTATGGACAGATTTCTATGAAATTTACATGAGTTGTTAGGTATATCATGAAGAGTAAATAACCAATTTTGTGCTCATCTGTTAGCTCGTTCGTAGGTTTGTTGGTGTGTTTGATTTGATGTTTGTTAGCGCAATAACTGAAAAATTTTGAGTGAATCTTTATGAAACTTACAGGAATTGTTAGTAATGTTAAAAGGCATAAATGATTAAATTTTGAAGCAGATCGGTAGGTTCGTTTTTCTGTTTGACTTATGTTTGTCATGATGTTTATTAGCAGCATCACTCATGCAGTTATGAAAGGATCTTCACAAAAGAAAAAAAAAAAATGCAGAGACTGTTAATACTATTAAAAGTCACAAATGATTAGATTTTGGAGTTGATCCAAAGAAAATCGTGGTTTCAGAGCCAATTTGAATTTTTCGTTACCGTTGCCTTACTTGGCGGAGGTATGCGCTGTTAGCGTGCTTCAGTTATCATTATTAGTATCGAAGCGTTCTCATTGTATGTTTAGCATAAATGTAGTAACAAAGGTACACTCAAAGAAAATGAAAATGGCATTCTGTCAACTTGATATATATGCATGCTTGATACATATTATTGAAAATAATAATGATTTACAATCATTGAAAATAATGTCGTAACTTTTACAGAAATACTAACAACGCTAAAATTCGTGAAGTTACTCCAGGTACTGGAATAGGTACTAATCAAAGAAAACCTATAGAAGCTGGAGTACAAAATTTATTGATGAACTGAAGAAAAATTAACTGACTGTCATAAGTCACAATGCATTTAGTTATGACCAGTTCATGCCCAACTGTTTACAAAGTAAATGATTATATGAGCAACATCTTTAAAGTAGTATAACCTTCGTAGAAATAAAATAGTCGTTCTCGTTGTTGAGAATGTAATTTTTGCACGTTACAGGAGGCAGCCGTTAACCCTTTCGATACTGACGGTACGTGCACGTCCCGCATCAAAATTTTTATTATTAAATCCGGTGCGTTGTTTCCTGCTTTGGAAAGTTGGACAACATATATAACAACCCGTCTGAAGTCAGTAATAGTGTTTTCTTTATGAATCAACTGCACTGTAGGAGAGCTAAAGTGACTACAATGATTGTGTCTTCTAGGAGCTTCTTTTAGAACCTCATAAAAAAAAGCAAAGTTTCCGTAGCGAAAGGGTTAATTAAAGAAACGACCGTCGAACCAGCTTTACCTATAGTTCAGACGGTAGACAGAAATCGGAATGCTGAAACTCTCCTGTATAGGTGTGGGTGGGAAATGTCTTCTGTGGCATGAAGCATTTATGTCGAACAGCAAACCGAAGTTCAATGATTGCCAAAAACAAAGAATCCTAAAGACAGGCGGTACTCACTGGAGTACAATAAGGCATTGTGCGTGGAACTCTGCTCTTCCTCATCATGATTAGTGACATAGGGTACAGATGCAACTATGCAGTTCTGTCTTCATATGCTGAAGACACACGAATACCATAGCTTCCGTACACAGCCAGCAGAAACTAGATTTGGCAAATGTCTTACAATGGTTAGTGAAAGTAACCTGACTTCTATCGAAACCATGTTCTGGCTTTCAAGACATGGAAAGGAGCTACCTATATGTATCATATAATTAGTGATGGGCATGGAATTAAAAGAGAGATAGTTTTAACCTTTTTTCATTTACCAAACTATCTTATTTGGGGGCAAGGATTCTTTGTCCCTTTGTATTCATACAAAAAAAACCGTTATAGCGAGGTAGCACAGTTTGGTAGAGGTAGGGTTAGGAGATACTGGTGTGCGAGTGCAAGATAATGCTACTTTTGAGGACCATGTAGCCAGAATTACTGCCGTCGAAAACAAGTTCAGCTGATGAGTACTACGAACTCTCTCATCGCACGAAGTAGAAGTTCTACTTACTCGAAAAACATTCAATACTGTCCGGATATAAAACTGTTTCCCTTTTGGGACATTAAGTACAAAACAAAAACAGAGAAACTCGAAGCTATTCAGCCATCGTTTTTTTTCTCTAGAATTCTATGCATGCAAGGGCATGACTGCAACACTGTACATGTTCGTCCTCAATTGCTTTATATATTCAGTGCAATGAATATTTGAATGGTTCATGATCATGCATGTATTTTGAGAAATTCAGGAAAGTCCCAGAACTAGAACTGGGAATGACGTGGATTTCTTGCCTGGTGAGGAAGTGACAACTAAATACTCGAATAATCTATCATGTGTGGGGGGGGGGGACGAGGGTAAGGCAGTTTTCAGTGCAATTGATACAAGAATAATGGAATTAGTAAATTTGCTGGACTCTTATTTAACAAGATTGCCAGACAAACCAGTGGTCGGCGGTTACGAGCCCTGAGAAGATAATTCGCTTCTTGCTACCCTGATGGTCACCAGCTGCAACCCAACGTACGGGAGCTAATCTCGTGCTGGTATTGCGCAATGCGCATGTGGGGTGACGTGAAAGAGACCACCTAGACCTCGATGGAAGACCATTAAGGTATCAGTAAGGCTAAGGCAGGTAAGTTAAGTTATTATCTGAGGTTTTTAGGGTGAGGAAGAATGGAAGTTAGCATTAACGGAAGGGAGGAAGGACGAAATGACGCACAGAAGGATAAGATGATCCACCAAATGGCGAAAGGACAGAAGCTCGGGATGACGCACCAAAGGGCGGAAGCACGGAAGGACGGGATAATGCACGAAGGACAGAGGGAGGGGCAAAATGATGCACAGATGGTCGAAAGAATGGAGGAATGGAAGAACAGAAAAACAGAAAGACGGACATGATGGCAGCAGGATGCACATCAGGACGGAACAACGAGCGGGTGGAACATAAACAGAATAATAACGTGAAGAAAGTGATGGTGTGCACAGCGCTCCATGCCAGCAGCTCTATGTTCCGTATCTTTCAGTAGGGTAATATAATAAAAATATGATTTGGGTTTTTCTGAAGCACAGTAAGCAATAACATGCTTTCTCTCTTTACCGCCAGAATTTACCCCAAAGAAAGTCCCACGTTTACTCCCGCATTACTCGAGTTGCTCTCTCCAGACTTGTTCTGCAAGAAAGCTAAACGTGCAATCCAATCGCTCTTATGCCGGCATTAAATCCGTGGCTATAGCAGAGATACACTCAGGGCTATTCTTCAAGTTATCACGAAATGCACTGAAGAGATACAAGCAGACATTCTCGCACAATTTATCCTTGAAAGATTTAGATTTTGAAGAGAATGGGCTGCCGAGCATCCCAGAACTCGAGCACAATGCAATGCATTAGCCTGGAATCTTTGGCCAAGAAAAGTCTGGCAAAGGTCGTTAAGTCGCGGCCGGCTTGGGGGCAACAAACTTAACTGAGTTCTCAAGCGAAGAGAAACAAAAATAGAAGCTGTTACAGACAGGTTACGGAGTGGAGGCCATCAAGACCAAGTCTTGTACGCTACAGGCGCGTATCGCAAAGATAAACTTAACTTGTAACAGACTTCTAAAGACAAACTCTCTGCGCACGCCACAGAGTGAACGCGCTCGTCTGCAGAGAGAAACTTCGACACGCCAACATAGGCTGGTTTTGATTATTAATATGCAGTTGGTTGTTGTAGATGACTATAAAGAAAAGAAGCATGTTCTGCCCCATGTTTTAATTACTTGCCAAGGTTTGGATTCAGAGCGAAGGTTTTGATTCAATTACTGGAGGCTGGTAGTGGTTGCGAGCAGTTCTCTAGGTTTGTTTGTGAAGGTCATGTAAGTAGGAATATCAAACTTCATTACATTGAGTGAAGGGGTTATCTGTAGGGTAAGAAATCTGTATTGATGATGTGTGGGACTCCAGATTGACTATGTACTTCATTGTACCGTGAATAATATGATACTTTATTACTAACATTATGTCGCCTTTTCTTTCCAGAGATTATCGTTACGAAGTTCATCTTTTTTTCTTTGTGGATTCCGGCGCTTTCTTCTTGGGTGTGTGGAGATACGTACAACTATGCACATGAAGGTATAAAGGATGTCCTTTATAGCTTCATGGCTATACACAGCAGTTCCATTCGCGTATCTTCAATTACCAAAAAGCTTAAAACCTAGTATTACGATAAGTGGGATGTTTCTCTAGGTATGTATATATGTATACCACTGACAAAAGCCAGGCGTGCTGGAAACGCACGTGAATGCGTGCCGGAAGCTTGTCCCAAAACAAGCACACAAGCGCATGCACTAATTGCATACATAGGCGTGCTCTAGACCCTCAAATCGGACGCGTACTATATATGGGCAGTGAGTGCCCGCGCATCTCTGGATTCGCGTACGTGCCAACTAGTTTGAAAAAAGAAGCAGTTTGTCGTCCATGATATCTATGCCTTTACTTATGTGGGGTGTCTGAAGTATGTAAGCAAACAATATATCACTTCAAATTCTATCCGAAAAGCCACTGCACACCTGAACATTTTCTCCGACGATTGCACGCTTAGGGGTGTGGAACACGCCTCGCGCTTTGGCGTGAAAGCGGAAATCCCTGTATCAAAAAGTCGAACGCGTGCCGGGTCAGCACGTTTTGCTGTGAGGTAGGTTCAATACACGCCTAAGCGTGATCATATAGAACGGCGACAGAGCGTTCTAGAGCCTAGAGCACGTTAGCAAAAGCCAGGATTTTTTTGAGTAATATATGTACAGAAGGGAGTATAAGTTAATGGACTGTAAAACACTGAATAATTAAACCTTTATTACAAATAAAATACTGAACCAAGGAGCTTGAAAATTTTAGATACATATTTTGTGTGCATCATGATAAAATTTCATAATATTATCATACCTAGTTGCGAAATGAACTGGAATAGCATGAAGGTATTACGTTTTTTTCCTTGATGCAAAAGTTAAGGGCCACCATCAGAAATGCAATAGTGACCCTTAGTAATGTCCATATTACATTTTTAAGCATTTAAAACACCTCCTCTATGAAATAGTTTTCGGATAAATTGTATAATTGAAGCCTCTGCCTTACCGGAGCAAATCAAACTTCATCATAGCGCCTACTAAGCGTCGACCCATGTTTGAGGCTGAAAAAACGTTTTGTGTCTCTCCATCTATCCACAGAAATGGGAAATGACTGTCAGAGATTTCTAATGCTATAGAAAAATCTCGTTGTATCGTACAACGTATCACAGTCAGATTTAGACAGGAAGGCAACGTTAAAACGTTGTCAAAGGGCGGCAGACCTCCAGAAGCCACTCCGAGAGGAGACAGAACCATACAGTGAAACAGAGCATGAAGGACTGTTTTAAGAATCCAGTTGAAATTGCTCATGAGATAGGTGAATTGTCCGGCGGCAAGGTGTCTCGATTTACTGTCTCTCGTTGACTCAAGCAAGCTGGTTTGCTTGCACGTGTTCCTGCTGCAAAACCCCTGATATCCAAGGAAAAAAACGAGACTACAGTTTGCTCCAAAACACGCCGTATGGTCGGATGCACAGTGGGCTACAGTGCATTGTAGTGACGAATCCAAGTTCAGTGTGATTGGTTCTGCTGGAGAAAGGTATCTTAGGCATTAAGTAGGTGAAAGGATATCTGCAAGTGCTTCAAGTGAGTAATAACGTACGGAGGAGGTAGCGCTGGTGTGAGGAGTAATTTCTGCTACCGGACCAGGGCCACTTGTTCGCCTGCATGGTCCAGTAAATGTCCCAGTGTATAAAGAGCTATACTTTCTCAACATGCACTCTCATCTTTAAGAACTACAACCGTGCAACCATTCATTTTCATGCAGCACAACGCTCCTTGGCACAAAGCTACAACAATTGCCTTCTTTAAAGATGAACGGAAAGCAGTTATGAAATTACCACCTCAGAGCCCTGATCTCAATCCATTCGAAAACGTGTGGAAGACCATTGGAGTACGTGCTCAAGTCAGAAGTACTAAAAATCAACATACATTGTGGGAATTTTTGAAAGACGAGTTGAACAAGCTAACCCCGCACTTTTGTACAAAATTAATAAGTTCCTGCAGCAAACGATGCAATGAGGTTATACAGAACAGTGGAGTGTTTACTAATTACACATACTTTTGAAAATGGTTGTGTTATTTGGGCGAAATCTATTTACATTTCAATATTTTCCAATGACGTCCCTTAACTACTGCACCGAGGAAAAATGTAACATTTTAATTCTCTTTCTGTTTATTTCGTAACCATGTTTTATGATGTTCTGAAATTTTATCACGATACATACAAAATATGAATCTACCTTGATTAGTCTAGTTACCACCAACTGCTTATTTTTCGACAATAAGTTTAACAAAGATACATCGGCTTTTGTAATAACTGAATAAAAGATTTTATAGGATTTAAAATTATAAAATCTTTTCTACAGTTATTACAATAGCCGATATATCTTTGTTAAACGCATTGTCGAGAAATAAATATGATTCTATAATTGTGTTACCTTTCGGTATTTTATTTGTAATAATAGTTTGATGATTAAGTATTTTACTGTCTATTAACTTATGCTCGCTACTCTAGATTCTCAATTATACGAACTAAATGCACTGCCATAGGACAGAGATATAAACTTCAAAATCACTGTGCAAATAATGGAAGCTAGTTTAAACCTTCACAATACACTCGGAGAGTCCTTGTGCTGTATTGCCTGCTTCAGAACTGCGTGCCGTTGCGTTCTTCCCAGACCAATGACTTCAGGACTGCGTACCACTGCCGTCCTCAGCCCGCAGACCCAAAACTGAGTACGTAGGCTATCTTCAGAATACAGATCCCAGAACTGCTCACTATGGCTCTCCCTCTCCTTAGACCAATGGCCTCAGAACTGTGCACCACTGCTGCCCTCCTCAGACCATTGGCCTCAGATCTGCGCACCACTGCTGTCCTCAGACCAATGGCCTCAGATCTGCCTACCAGTGCTGTCCTCCGCAGACCATTGCCCTCAGATCTGCGCACCACTGCTGTCCTCCTCAGACCATTGGCCTTAGATCTGCGCACCGCTACTGTCCTCAGACTATTGGCTTCAGATCTGCGCACCACTGCTTTCCTCAGACTATTGGCCTCAGATCTGCGCACCACTGCTGTCCTCAGACCATTGGCCTCAGATCTGCGCACCATTGCTGTCCTCAGACTATTGGCCTCAGATCTGCGCACCACTGCTGTCCTCAGACTATTGGCTTCAGATCTGCGCACCACTGCTGTCCTCAGACCATTGGCCTCAGATCTGCGCACCACTGCT
>LQNS02015106.1:8836915-8859776 GCA_001587735.2 Parhyale hawaiensis
GGTAAGGGTAGGTTAGGTTTGGCTAGGTTAGATTTGCCTAGGTAGTGTTTATTTTAGTGATGGCACGCGCAGGAAAGCTTACGTGAACGCAAAATGTCCAGGGTTCCGGCGAGTGCCGCCGGGTCATCGCGCCGCCCCTTCCGATTTCCCAGGTCCCGCCTACTTCCGGTTTGCTCCTCCCCTGACCCCCGCTAAGCCGGTAGTGCACTGGCCGTTATAAACCGGAAGCTCACGCGCTAGGGGAGCCGCGAAGGGAGCCGCGAGGGTAGGTTACCCTCAAAAAGTGGTTTTTCGCTACAATATACACTACTTGTGTCAATATGGCGTCCTATTTCTGGGGCAATGACATTAGTAAAGGGGCCGTTAGCAGTTTCCTTGATGATAATGTCTTTTTTCTTGTTGGTTGGAGCTTTTCCACATCCCATTTTAGCAGAATATACAAGAAGCTGTTTTTGTCGTTCACCTCAAAAAGGGATAAAATGCAAAGAGTTGTCAATCGGGAGACACAGCAAAATTTAAACTAACTCAGCAGTGTTGCCACAAGATGTCTAATTTCCCTGCAAGTTTCATGAAAATTTGAACGTACAAAAATGATATACGGTCAATTTTGTGCCAAAGCTATTATTTCCGTTCTAAGTGTAGCTAGTAATAGCTAGTAGTCGGACGCCATCAGTGGAATTGGCGGAACTGGCTTATTTTGTGGGAGCAGCATCTAGCATGTGGAGCATCGATATTACAAGTAGTCATGTGTGTCTTGTTTATTGTTGAGAAGCTTGCTGCGGCAAAGTAGGACGCTCAACAGCGATAAACTTTAGCTAGTGTAAGTTTAGTTTGAAAATTTTATGCATTTTATTCAAGGTTAATTAAAATATCACTTTTCATATGAACGGCTGTGTTCAAAACTGGGTCCTATGATCCACTTAAAAGTAAAGTCTACTTGACCTCACCCCCTACCGGAAACCCACACGCACGGTTTCGTGCTGCAGATATAGGCCAACTGGTCCAAGAGGAGTATGCGGTTGCAGTCGACCATAGATAGTCAAGAATAATGACCGGCAGAGGGTTGCAAGCTTATCTCAAAAAGTTATTACCAAGAAATCCTTCAAAATTTTCTTATCAAATAACGTAAGCTGCATGTATTCTAGTTCACTTATAACGTGTGGAAAACACGCACAAAAGTGACATAACATTCGACACGTGTTCACGGACATGCTAAAAAGAATAAAACTTAGATAACGTTGGACTGCAGAGTCAGCTAAGGCTCTCAATCCCAATCTAGAAACTGCAAGTTAACGCATGTAGATTGGTCGTCTAGTGTGACGTGTACTATAAGATACTGCAGCACGCAGTTCTAGTTTCCAGGATAATTCTAGAGTTCACTAGTTAATTGCAGGAAACGTGCCATTTTCGTATCCTGTGCTACAGGCATACACGGGTGCTGCATCATTCAGTTGCCTGCGGCTGCCAGGATAATCCTGGCGGTCACAAGTTAACTTAAGGAAATTGGTCCCCTGTGTGTCCCAGGGACGTGGCGCGTCCCTGCCTCGTGCGCAGGAGTGACAGCTCTCCAATAGCGGGACAAAGCGTTTTTAGGAGGCAGCGCATGTCACTCGGACGCTGAAGAAGGGGCACTCTAAAGACTGATANAAGTTAACTTACGGAAATTGGTCCCCTGTGTGTCCCAGGGACGTGGCGCGTCCCTGCCTCGTGCGCAGGAGTGACAGCTCTCCAATAGCGGGACAAAGCGTTTTTAGGAGGCAGCGCATGTCACTCGGACGCTGAAGGAGGGGCACTCTAAAGACTGATAACTTCCATGCAACTTCGAAAAAACTAACAAAAGGAAGGACGTGCGATGACATGGCGGATCGGCTGAAAAAAAAAATACTGGGCCATTAGGGAGATGAAAATCTCATGCAGCAACTCGAGAAGTTTTCATTAGTGATAAAACTCTCAATGCTGCCGCCGCTTGTAAAACTTTGTATTTTTATCCACTGATGTATTTGTTCCGGGAGCAAAAATATACGAGCTGTTGTTAAGTGAATTACTGTGTGCAGTTTAAATAGATGAAACTTTGTTGATGTCACATCAATTATTTCTAAATGTCACCGTTTAGTTTAGTTGTCTATTGTAAACCGTATCCTCTGAGATGAATCGTAAAGGTGTTCTTCTTATGAGTAAAAGGTACAAGTATATTTTCTTGTCCATTATAATCTAATTTAAGCTTATAATTTTTTGTTTGGCTTTGCGTCTCAAAAGCTACGCTTTTTCTAAAACTATAATTGTCGCAGAAATTGAAATACAAATTATTGCCGTCGATACTGAAATAAACTTGTGTTGATCTTAATACTTTGTGACTATTAACTGTTCCATCATGTGAGGCAAGAATGGCTTCCTTGTGTGCGAAGGAAAGAAACTACTTTACTGCCTCACATATTCACAATATCTACTCAACCACGCCGAATCTGAGGTAAAGCTCCCTCATATTTTGAATGTTTATTTGGTTTGCTAAGGGCCATTGCTAAATTAGCTGTCTTTAAGCAGACTCTGTAGACGCCCAAGAACAAATGCACGTGTTGGCCCTAGATAGCTCGCGACTTGTGTCGCAAAAAAAAAAACAGCTGCAATAATAATTCATTGTTGTCCCGCTCACGTAACTTGCAAATGACTCATTCATAGACGCGATACCTTAAGGTCCGTCCCTGACAAGACTCGCCAGAATATCCAATCCGGTGCCTTCACAAGCGAAAAGTTGCCTTCCTTGGAGATTTTCGTCTTTGCGTTATTGTCATCATTTTCAGGACTATTTTGAATAAGGAGCACAGAATTTTGCTCAGAAGTTTTGAGAAAAGTTGCTGCTTTACCCTCAATTGTTCCTCATCAAAATTCCCCAAAGAATATCAATTTAAACTTGGAATTCCACGAAAGAGTCGCCAATTGGAAATTTGAAAAATGGAGGGGTTTTGATGTGGCAACGAAAACTTGCGGGAGTCGGCAGCGGTCAGGGATGGAGGAGACGCCTTCTTCCAAAGAAAAGCCCGATTGGGGGATATAAAGGTGAGGTAGAGACAAAAACTTCATGGTTTTATTGTTCTGTTTTTGTTTGCGCGTCCTCTGAAGATTGTTCCGTCAGACGAACGGGAATTGTGCAGTAAAAAGAGATCTAAATAGAAAAAAAGAGGCGTAAAAATCCAGAGAAATTGATGGTTGTCTTTTTTGGTTTTGGGAGTTTTAAGGCCTAAGGAACTGCATTAAAATGGTACTTTGGGGGCAAACCTTGTTAAGGGTGCTAGCATATTTCTTTGAGAAATTGCACCAAAATGTAGTTCGTTAACGATGTTGAATATTATAATTATACAAAAATTAGAGAATGTCGATTAGAGAGGACCAGTTTTTGTGCTACAGTCCAATTACATTGTAAAATTAATTATGTAGCGGCGGAAAATGTACGTTTCGTCGGAAATTTGCTTCATAATTGCCATATACTTATCAATAACCAAATATAATAATATTTAGCGCCACAATGTGAAAAATGATTACTGTCATGGAAAGTGAAACGCATAATATGTTGATGCAATCTACTAACTAGAGCACTCTGAGAGCACGTACTTCCGTCAAGCAAGACAACTGTAACGAAAGATTAAAATTTACTTTGAAACTATGATTTCGTTTATATCAACTACAAAATCTATTCATCATGTGCCTTTTGGCAGTACCGGGGTAGTAACAGTTTCTGTATTTTTTTTTGATGATCCGTTCACAACGTTTCGAGTTGTGCTGCAAACAAACATGCTGACAAAACAGTCAAGCACACAAACAGACCAACCGATCATTATCAAAATTGAATCTTCATGTTTTCTAGAATTCTTAATAATTCTTGTAAATTTCATAAAGATCCGTTCATAACTTTTTGAGTTTTTTAGCTAACGGGCATAGATGTAAAAACAGCGACAAACAAACGAACGAACAAACAGTCACAAAAATTTGCTCATTCACTCTTCGTTATTTACGTAACAACTCATCCGTCCATAACTTTTTGAGTTATGGCACTAAAAAATAATATTCAGACAAACAAATAAACAAACAAATAAACGGATGAATGGATCTTCACTATAAGTAAATCGTCTGTTACTGTTAACTTGCCTAACAATCCCTGTAAGTTTCGTAAAAGTCTATTTATAACTTTTTAAGCTACCTTGGTGACAGGCAGAAAGAAAGACAGACAAACACGGCAAAAAAATAATCTCCTTGGCGGACGTAATTATCGCTGTGAAGCAAAAAACTACTGGAAACTATGCAATTGACCAAAATTGAACAGTCTCACCCGTTCTTATGATTATGCATCTCATCCAGTGCCTCCAAAAAGTGTTCATTCATAGCCCGACATTCTCGCTTCATATTTTATTATACCTGAAATATAATGATGTCAGGGTAATGAAACTCGAACTCGCGTGTTCTGTCAACGATATAAATAAAAAAAAGGCAAATTTTATGTATGCTTGACAGCAGTAAGAAATTCTCAAACAATATCAGGAATACAAAAAAAAGAAAGAAAAAATGAATAGTATTCTTATTGAATTCATTTTTGTCAACAATAAATAGTTTTAGACCCTTCTTCTGCTGAATTACATTTGCCAGACGCTTGTCTCAATTTTTAACTACGTTAACACAAAAATAGCACGTGAAATTTAGGTCAGTTCTGCTTTGCAGATTGCTTACAGCTCGTCAATAGTTTTAAGGTGTCTTGCATGATGGTGGATTTTCAGCTCTCGCCATGCATTTTCTGTTGGATTGAGGTATGGGGAGTGTGATGGCCACTGTAAAACATTAACCGTTGCGTATTGCAACGATTCAGTTACCACTTCAGCCTTGTGCATCAGCTCGTTGTCATGTTGGAACCACCGTCTTCGGCAAAGTCCATTTTTACGAGCATACTGCTTCGAGATTCTCTTATACATCTTATAATCCTATCTCATAGTTTCTTCTATACCGTGAAGCATAGACCGCAACAGTACGTGACTCTTAGGTATGACGCTGGCGGCCAAACGTGGGCAACGGAAAAATGGGATTTCTCAAGAGCTATTCTTTGCCCTCTATCTAATAGTAAAGAAAAAATTCCAAAGTACCCAACATTTTTCATGCGCAGAAGGTATCTTGGATACGGAGGGGACGCTTTTGGCCGCTTGCCTGTATGACCGTGTCTGGAACTCGGAATAACTATATATGTAGTACTCCGAGGTTTGAAGATGGTCATAATAGCTCTTGAGAAAATCCCATTTTTCCCATTTTGGCCGCCTGCGTTAGAGGCCTCTTGGACCTAAGAGTCTAGTACTGTTTCGGTCTATGCGTGAAGCATACCGACGCCAGGCGCAGAAGAGCAACTCCAAAACATTACGGATTTTGTACCATGCTGCAATGTAGGAGTGGTGTTTATATCCTCTACTCATCCTCCGAACATTCGTCAAATCATTGGGGACGAAAAAGTCGATCTTCCCTTCGTATGACCACAATCTGGGGCTCCAAAATTCACCGTTCAGCAGCGGTGTCTTCCTAGGGTGCCGTCCTTGTACTTGTGCTTCTTGCGGAATGTTGGACACTGTACTCAATCGAAACATGGACACATCCTGCTGCAAAATACTTTAGCTGGTCTTTCCATGTTAGCCAATGGTTAACTTCAACCACTCGGACGGTCTTTCCAGACAAGTCAAGGGTAAATTTTTCGCGATGACCTCGTCTTTGGACACCTGCTGCAGGGAAACCAATTCTTTCTATTTTCTTATGGCCGATTGAATTGTAGATTTTGGTACGTTCTATTAGTCAGTTCTTTTTTATAGCACATTCAAGCTTCGTTCTTGCTAACAATGAGATACTATATACCAGTGGGTTTTTTATTTACTTATCGCCATAATACCAGATTGTGTGATAACAAACTACTCCAGTAGTCTCCCAAAGATGTCTGCAAAAAATTCCAGAATATTCTAGAATAGTGCTTCTTACTTTTTGAACGTATCGAACCCCTCAAGTTCCATACATGCATTCATCGAACCCTTCGTACTAGGAATAATACAGTGCGCTTTTTTTTTTATTCAAAGTATATACCTATAACCATATACTGTATTAATGCACATACTGTGCCATGCATCATTTGCACGCAAATCACTGTGTTCAGAGAACAAAGCCAGCAAGCAGAGCGTGACATCACGAATCATACGAGTGGGGTGAACCAAACCTCTGAAACTGACTCACTGAACACCTGGGGTTAGATCGAACCTAAGTTAAGCACTGTTCTAGAATATGTTGAGACCTACAAGTGTTACAGAACAATGTAGAAATGTCTAGAAGTAAACTACATCATGTAATGATGAATTGAAACTTTTTGTGCAATTATTTCATATCAATTTCTATGGGAAATACTTTAGTGTGAATCGTTGTTTTAACATTAATTGTGAACTTTCTACTATTTCGTATGCAAATGGAAATTTTGTGCGACTTTTTTTCATCTGTTTGGCTGAAAGCCTGCGCCAGTTCCAATATCTTGACATGACCAGATATTGAGATGCTATAAAAATGGCAGTGCTAACGTTTAAGCACGAATGCGTTTTGCAGACACTGCATGTACTGTCTGCAGCCAGGGCTTAGATTTACATCCAACTGATTTAAATCAAGGTTTAAATTACGATAATAAATTCTTATTTTTTTTAAATCACTGACTTGAATCAACTTTTATAAATTTGTCATGTTTTAGGCAATTTTAATTACTTGAATCATTTTCGTTGCTCTGTAATCATTCGAGAGGCAGCTTAACTTAGAAGTACACCCTTTTAAACGCCCCAAGTGGTAATTTTTGACTTTTACTCCAACCTTAAAATTCCATGGCATAACCAAAACGTATCACGAAAAACAGGAGATAACCCGAGAACTGCATCTCATCACTGGTAGAGTTGAAAGGCAAACCAAAGTTTTTTAATTATAGATATAAATGACAGAAGGAAGGTTCTCCACTGTTTATTACGATTACTGTTATGTAGATAGTAATTATGAATTATCGATCATTTCTTTGCTGTGTCTTATAATAAACTAAATACTTCGTCATTGATGAATATTTCAAGTATCAAAAGCAGTTCAACCCATGAATGATTGAGGTACCCTTTTCTGTTATAGCTTCAAAAAATGCTTGGTTTATGGCCGCAGAGTTTCATGTAGTCTAGCGATTTTTTTTTAGGCAGAAACACGACTAATNAATAAACTAAATACTTCGCCATTGATGAATATTTCAAGTATCAAAAGCAGTTCAACCCATGAATGATTGAGGTACCCTTTTCTGTTATAGCTTCAAAAAATGCTTGGTTTATGGCCGCAGAGTTTCATGTAGTCTAGCGATTTTTTTTAGGCAGAAACACGACTAATTGTAAAACTCATCTGTACACATGTCAATTTGTTTAATAATGAGAATTCTCTCATTTTCACTGAGACATGCCTTGCTGTTACTTTGCTTAACGGTGTGTCTTTATACATTAGAAATATCTACCTGAAATTCGAAGTTAATAACAGTTTGTCAATCACAGTGAAAATATGCAATAATAATACAAAAAAGCCTCTATATGGCATAACGCTTGCCTTTTATTTGATCTTGAAATTGTTACTGCTTCAGTGACCTCACTGGCTGCTATCCTCTTTGAGTTTCATATAATGGGATTAGCTCTTTGATGCCCGTCTTCTGCACTCTATTTAATCTAATAATCTGTAATATTCTGACAAGATTATATGATAGAAGCCAGTTCCTAGTGTGTGCTGTAATATTGGCTCCTCATTAGATAGAAATTGGCATGCATGCTCAAAAGAATTTAGTCCATTTGTGCAAGAAGAAGTAAATAAGCAGACGTTTAAACATGAGTCGAAAAATGGTGACTAAAATGAAGATTGAAGAAGTCTCAATGGTTGTAGAATACCGTGCATAACTAACTGTACATGAGGTACCATGCAACTATCCTTTACCTTACCCAGGCCGTTGTAACTGTCATTAAATAGAGAAGCAAACTGAGTCGTTGGCAAATTACCGCTGAAGTTACGAAGATGAGGACAACTTTCAAATCTTTTAGAAAACATGTAACATTCTGAAATAGATGGGCCTATGGTAATAACAAAAGTACTAAGAAAAAAGCCTCTGCTTAAATTTTTACGCAAAAACATGTTCATGTGATCTTATAATTCATGCAAATAGTGAGTAGTTTTGATCCAGACCTCTGTTTTCAAATGAGTAAAAAGTCAATGAACTCTGCTGGGGTTATAATGAATGAATCATCTTTGCTGTGAGATATGGTTGGAGGCGTCTGTTGTCTTAGGATTGTGTGTCCCTTGCCCAGGAATTCGAGTCATTCTGAATTGTCCTGATAAAGATGGAAACGAAAACTTATCATATACGTAACTTAGAAAGTAATGCAACTCGTACTTAAATTTCAGGGTTGAATTAACAACTGTGTTGGCAAGCAGCCATTGAAATTCACTAGTTCGATCTGTTAGTTGAAAATAATGTTTTGTTTTATTTATTCACATGCAATCAATGCTTTGGCATGTAAATTCATTCCAACTAAGTCAAGGTTTGCTGAAACGCTGCAGAACGCAGCAGCTTGATTAAACAATTACGTCTGCTTAGGAAGTAGCTATTGTTACTATATTTAACATATCGTATCGCTCCTTTTATGTCCTGAAAATCATTCACTGCATGTGAAAGTTTTCAGTCGGAATTGTGTTAGTTAAATTAATTTTTACTTTCTCAAAAAATACTCATCTCTTAATTGCTTGAACATATAAGTGTATTTGCATCTCTTCCGTGTTCCGTTTCATCAAATATTATCTAGAACAATGTAAAACTTTGCAAGATATGCTCCGCTCCTTTTGATTTGAATAAGTTGAAATACAGTTTGATTTCTCCTTTGATTATGATACAATTTTTCAAATTTCAAGAAAATATAAATTAGATTCGAGTAAATAATTCCGTTTTTTATTGAAAAAAATTATCAATCCTAACTGTAGCAAATTGCTCTCAGTGAGGTCGTCTCCAACGTAATGGGTTTAGGATTCATGCCTGAAACTGCGTCAAAAGCCGCGATATCGAAGCTCATAACTGAAGTCTGAACAAGTTAAGGCTATACTGACATCAGGTTCTGTCGACTGAACTGCTTTAGACAAGGATATCATTAGTCCTTCAACTGATGTGAATAAGTCCTTCCTAAGGATCAATAATATAATTATATGCTCTGGAGAACGATACGCACTATTGCACAATGTGTTGAGGAGAACCCTTAATGAAAATGCCAAGATTCTTGCCCAAACGTACACCTTTTTCAGTTAAAATTTAGTATGGCGTTCGAGTGGGTCAGCCACCTGTGCTTGACAAGGACAGCGTACAGTTTTGTGTAGGTGGCAGAGTTCTGTCGAATGTGTAGTTTTCACACCTGAGCTTTGCTGCACTGAGTGGTCACTGTGCCGCACTAACGAATTCAAAGTTGACAGTCGTGAGCTATATGAGAAAGTTGCATTAAACACCAATTTTCCGCGGCTTCATAGTATACTTCTTGCGCAATAAAATATTAAAAATTAATTATATCATGTAAGTAACAGCCTCAACCAGTACCCTTCGGATATCGTTATGTACTGTTGTGACGTGTTGTCACAGTGTTGAGCTCATACACAGTGTTCTAGGTATTTCACTTTTTAAGATATTCAGTCATAATATTGATTGATTTTTTAGGCTTTTTATATTAATTTACGGGAATCACGCCGCAAAAAAATAGCAAAAAGCCTAAAGTTACACTGGGGACACCAAAAATGGCGCCGCAAGGTTGCAGTCGCGCCAGGGCCGGCGAGAGGGATCCAAAATGCCACTAAATCGCCCACCAAAAGTCCCATTCAGTCAATCGCCAGTATCAATATAATATATCACAGCTCTAGTTTGCGTTGATACTTTATTCTCTCTCAATTGAACTCACTACCCGCAATATCCATTCAACGCGAAGAATTCCAGATTCATTTGTTCGGGTGAGGTATACTCGGCGGACTGGTGCTCTACGTGAGTTTGCTTTGGAACCGTTACGATGGCGTACGGGCCAGTATTCCCGTTCGTTTTTTCCGTCGTGTGTGGATGTTTGGAATAGTCTTGATGGCTCTGTCTTTGCTGGCGCTGGTATTGGCAGCTTTAAACGATCTGCACACAGAGCTATTCTGTGATCTCGGATCTTCTTTTTTTCANCCGTTCGTTTTTTCCATCGTGTGTGGATGTTTGGAATGGTCTTGATGGCTCTGTCTTTGCTGGTGCTGGTATTGGCGGCTTTAAACGATCTGTACACAGAGCTATTCTGTGATTTCGGATCATCTTTTTTTTCTATTCCTTTGTTTTCTTCACCCGCTGGGCTGGTTGCGTGGGGGTTTGTTAACCTCATGGAGTTTCTCCGTTCCTGCGTCGTCAGTCTGGTGTGATTTAATAATAATAATAATTACAGCCCTACGGGCTTTCACACGTATCCGTTGTATCGCAACAAATCATGAGGATAGATCACGGTTCCGGCGTCTTTAGGTACTTTATTCTCTGCCACTAAGACATTGCCAAATTTAACTCAGTAACAACGATGCCCGTACGTCAGTTAATGGCACGTATTTTTGGCGGAATATCACAATTTATTCCCGTAAAGCGAACACCTTGAGCCCTTACAAGGACACTCTTCGATAAAGTCAACAGCCCCAAACGAGTCGCCGGCTACAAAATACGGTAACTTCATGGAAATTTGTGCAGCCATATTTTTTCATTAGTAGCGGGCCAGCTGCGGCTGGTGCTGTACTACCTGCCCAGGGTGCCGGTCGCTACCGACTCCCTCTTCTGCTCCCACATGGGCCACGGTGCTGCTTGTAGGAGCCTAGTGTGCTCCCACACGCTCCCTATTGTTGTAAGAGCCTCTCGAAATCCTGCTTACTCCTTTTTATCGTTTGTTGAAATAGGGCCTGCTTACTCCCGACCTATTACCTTTTGTTGAAATAGGGGCATCTGAGTTGAACTCCCACGGCCGTTTTCATAATAGGTGCTTAGGAGGTGATGGGACTGGAAGTTTCACGTTTGTTCCCTCATTGGCTGTTTTATTTGCTAGCTATGACCTCGTGGGAACACGAAATTACTATTTGAACTTTCCAAGGCTTTGCCATTCTGCCCAGGACCTGATGGGAACAACAATCGAGTTTTCGTTTGAGGTCTCACAACCTTACCCATGTTGTCAGGAACCTGACAGGACTGGGAACCTCTCGGCTGAGCTCCCATTGCCTTTCCCATGTTATTTAGGGCCCAACGGCAGTAGGAACTATTTTTCTCATATTTGAGCTCTCACAGCCTTCTCAGGGAGCAAACTTTGTTATATTAATATTAGAATAAATAATGAGTAATGTTATTATGGCATTATTATAATATTCTAATGTTAATATAAACAAAGTTTGCTACCTGAGCTTCTAAAGCTGCTCTCGATTTGACAAGACTGAGTGGGAAATTCTCATTTGGCTCCCATAGCCTAACTCTTACCGCGTAGGATCAGACGGCAGAAAAGTCCTCAATGGCATTTCCTCTGCTGCGTTTTAGGAGCGAAAGATAAGTATTGAGCACTCCAAACACTGGTAGGGAAACGAAGCTCCTCTGAGAGAATGTGCTCAGCTCGCTGGTGAGAGATACCCAACCTCGTCACTATCAGACGAGACGACAGCTTTTGTTTCAACTGCATTTCAAGTGCACGGCCAGTGTTTTCTTGTGTGGCCACTGTCGATTCTCTCTCTGACGGTGGTTCGTCATTCACGCCGTGTCTGCAAGCCTGAATTGGCTACCCAACTTATGACTATGGCGTATGAAGGGCCACCCTCCCCTCAGGCCAGCACTATATTCTTATGGCTATCAGGTGAAGATATGCCTTTTAGATTAAGTACTTGATATCTGCAGAAGCAAAAGCAAATTACTATATCCATGGTCAGTTATGACGTAACAACACTGTACACAAATATTCCTGCACTTAGTATGTTATGCCTTATAATATTCTCAACCACTGACCAATTTCATGGATTTGGCAAAAACCTTTAAGCAATGTTTAAAGTTAGCCATAACTGAAACGTATTTATTTTTTCAATCAACGACTGTACAAACCAGGAAGCAAAGAATGCAACGGGAGGACTCAATAGGACTAAAATAGAACTTAGCTTTGACCGCACGTAGCAAATTTACATCACATCGACGAGTTGAAGTACTTGAGTGTGGGACCTCAGGCCTTCGTATGTTATTTTTTTCATCATATCACCATATTTTTTCGGTTTACTTCATTTAATATACCGCTCATGACTAGCCAGCTACTTGAGCTGCAAAATACCATAAAATGTTGTCGCCAAGTTCGAGCAATAGGCTAACTGTTACTGTGGTTTCTCTTGCGTATAGAATCGGCTATAACGGTGCTTATATTTGTTGGCCAAGAATAAGTATGTTCGGTGAAGAGCACTGTGAACTGAATATGATGTGTAAATAAGGCTTCAATATAGAAAAAGAAATTAGATCAGGTCGCCGAAAGGGAATAAATTTGGTGCTAGTGCGAGGACAGTTTCCATATGGTTTCACTACAATTTTCTATAGATAATTGCTAAATTAGTATATATTATTTAAATTTATTTTCTAAGCTAGAGATGAATTTTGCAGTTTAAGACGATTTTTAAGACGATTTTAAGACGATTAAAATACTCCTAGGCTGCTCAGCCATAGATTCGTCGATGATGACGGCACTTTTTGGTGCTAATTTCTCATGAGTCCTCCCGTTACGCTCTTTGCTTCCTGGCACAAACAGAGGGACGGACTATCGATGGCAACCCGCTGGCCCTCACCATAGCTTATGCATTTCTGTTCCATTTTGAACTAAGTAATGTACCTGAATGAATGTCCAGAGAATTTTAAACCTGTGTTTTGCAGGCGATACCTCAATAACCCGTATGTAATTTATGGCATTCCATTTATTACTCAATTATTTTTAGATCACATTAATAATTACCAGTCTTCATGGGTATCTTTGGGCGGGGTCTTTCCCTGTCAGAATATATATGGGCCTTACGAGCCCATGGGCAAACCCGAGTGCCTTTTCCGCAGGAGATGTTGCAGCTGGCCGCAGTTCCTGCTGACGAGGTTAGTTTTGTAAACTTAGGTAGGTTCTCTATAGTTCCCTTTCTGTTCCGCGAGGTGGGCTGTCAATCGAGATAGCTGACCTAGTCCTCAGGACTTCTCTGCTCTTCATTGTGTGGGACGCCTCAAAAGAGGCCGTTTTCCCGCCAGTACTAGCGTACTGTTCCCAGATTGAGACAAAGTATAGAACTCACCTAGTGAGTTGACCATTAGATTGAGTTTCCGCAGAGATGCCGAGTAAAACTGCGTACCACTGTTTACATAGCGCCTTCGTGTCAAGTGCTGCTGTGGTTAAGCTAGGACTCTAATAATAATAATAATAATAACTACTATAATAGCATTTACTTTACAGTGGAATGCGAACATAATTGGATATTTCCGTTTTTTGACCTGAATATCCTAAGAACAAACGGCAAGTTAATTAAATTTTCGTCTGTGTACCGCAAGCCGACGTTCACTTGGTTAGATTGTAATTTTGTAGCTTCTGTCCACATTTCTCCATAGAGCCTTTACAGACTTTCACCATGTTACTGATCATTTCCTTTTAGAAATTGAATTTTTGCCGTCTTTCTTTATGAATTATGTACTATTTATCCTGCAATTTTATTAGATAGGTTCCTTCGCCAATATATTAACAATGTCTATTTAGGTAGAGAACCATCTGTGTGTACAGTCGAAAAATGTAAAATACATAATATTTCTCTTCCATTTATTGGTAATGCATGTACCGAAATGGGCAACCCAGGTAGCAAGAAATTATTAGGCCAATATTGGCTTGATAATTTTTATTGACCTTAAATTGGGATCTTGGATTACAATAACAGCTTAATAACAAGACAATATCGATCAAATATATTTATTTATAATACCAACTTGTTATTGGGACAATATCATAAATAGTTCCCTTTTTTATCTTTTTA
Organism: Parhyale hawaiensis; assembly: GCA_001587735.2. Lineage (NCBI taxonomy): Eukaryota > Metazoa > Arthropoda > Malacostraca > Amphipoda > Hyalidae > Parhyale > Parhyale hawaiensis. The sequence goes on from LQNS02015106.1 coordinate 8,851,016, forward strand.
ATGAACAAGGTGTATCTGTACGATATTCATATAAGTGTAAACTATCTAATAACAATAAAGAAACTCGCAAATTACCAAGTTTCGACAAAATATAAATTATTATTGTTCAAATATTGGGTTGATATCTTAATCTAACAATATCACACAGAGAACAGGCTGGTATTATTACCTAGCTTTATTTAGATACCGCGATATAGCTAGAGTGACCATATATTTTGTTGGTAGAATTACATTTCGAATTGTTTACCATGACTTCAAAGCATTGGGCAATTAATGACAAAACTTGGTGTCTGTAACCGATCTTCAATGAGTTCATAACCAAATAGCGTGGAGTATCTTCAACCATACAATAACACATGAAACGGCAGAAAAAATTTTTATAATTTTCTTTTCTTGGCTGACAGAAATTCCAAGTATTTATTCGTAATAAAATGTAATACAAATCTCACAAATTGTATTTTTATATGCAGAATGCTTCTGACATGAAAAGCCGAAACTTAATGAGCTTAACATTCAGAGATATAAAACATTTCATATAGGTATTTATTAATCCTGTAGAGGTAATAAATGTTCAACATTGTTGAAAATATGTCTTTCTGTATTTGATCAATCCGTTAGCTGCCAATTTAAGAAAAAGACATTGTCTTATTTTTTAAGCATTTCAGCGTTTCATGCAAATGGCAGCCAGTTCAAATGGAGACTTATTCAAGCTGCAAATCTGCAATGTTGTTGCAGCATTTTCGTTATTTATAGTGTCATGTTCGTTTGTGTGACTTCAATTACCGTTGTTCAACAGTGAATACTGTGCCATGTGTTGTGGTTTATATAGCTTTGTGCTTTGAAAGCGAATATGCTAACTGGATTATTGTGCATGGCCTGTGTTTCCAGACAGTCCGCTGCGCCCTGCCCGCATAGCTAGCCAGCAAGTTTAGCCTCGTAATTCGTGAGTACCATCATATAAACCTGAAAACTCGCCAGCCCTCTATTTCAATTGATATAGTTTTTATGTTCATCAATTTAATTCCGAATATAAACCATTAATTTCTACCTTGTTCCAGCTGCCAACCAAGTGTCTAGTACGACCTGGTCTGCTAGGCCTACCACACATCATATTTTGAGGTCTCCTAGCGCTATTCTACGGTCCGCTGCAACTTAACTATACTATGCTCTGCTGCTGCTCTCGCATGAGGTGTGGGGATGAAAATGTGCAACAATGTATAGGTGAGGAATGAGGCAGTCATACTTAACTACTATTGTTAATACTGTTCTTGGATTCATAAAGTAGGAGCTACAAAAGAAGTTGAAAAGGTATTATTTTGAAAACTATATACAAAGGTAAAAAGTTCAATGCTAAATAGGAGTCAACAAAATTAAAATTCAACGTTTCGGATAGATAATCTCATCATCAGAATAAACTATAAACCTATAACCTATGAGATTATTTGCAACAAAGTCTTTGATGACACGGACCTATTCCACAACATGGACAAACCTACGTTCAAAACTCTCCTTAGTCTTACCATTATAGATTCTTTCTTCATGTTTAACAATAGACTGTACAAGCAAATAGAGGGAGTTTCCATGGGCTCCCCACTTAGCCCCTCTCTAGCAAACATCTTCCTTTGCCATCATGAAAACCTCAGGCTCAACGACTGTCCAAATGACTTCAAACCGATCCACTATAATCGTAACGTAGATGACACCTTCCTCATATTCAACAATCCAACAGATTCTGACTTATTTCTGCAATATTTGAATAGCAAACATCCAAACATAAAGTTCACTGCCGAAAACCAATCAAACAATTCCTTAGCCTTTCTAGATGTTCTCGTAACCAACCAAGACTCCACATTAACCATTGGAGCTTACAGAAAATCGACATTCTCAGGCCTCGGAACCAGTTTCTTCAGTCACTGCTATGATCAGTTTAAAATTAATGCAGTAACAACTGTACTATTTCGAGCGTACCATTTGTCTTCGTCCTACCTCGCATTTTCGAACGAAGTTCACTTTCTCCGAACTTCTTTCAAAAATAACGGCTACCCGCACCACCTCCTGGACCACTACTGTAAATTGTTACTAGACAAACTGTTCGATCCCGGCATTAACAAACCCTCGGTTCGTACATTGGACTTCTTTTATTCGCTTCCGTACTACAACGAAACCTCCGTCAGTGCAGTAAACTCTTTGAAAGCGTTCCTTTCTGAAGTCTACCCACATATAAACTTCAAATTTACCCACAAAAACTAGTTATGCTAAGTTACGGTATCCATTACTGCTCAAAAAAGTTTGGGTGAACGTTATCTATACTTACCTTGTGTATTGTACCAAAAACCATTAAGTGTATAGAAACCTTACAAATTCGATCGCTGTAATTGCGTTCATCCCTGATTCCCTTACAATAACAGCGCGGAATTTTGTGCGTGTGTACAGGCAATAGAGTACGCTGGGTTGTTATACGTACACACAATAAGCAATAACATTTGCAATTGCTGTGTACGCTATTCTCCATTCACGAATTTACTGCCATCCCTTTACTGTGGCCCAACCTCATCACCTATGTCTGCCTTTGGTGACGAGTCAGTGAGGAGTTGTGGTGTCGTCCGCTGTCGAGTCGAACAGCTTTCATGAATCTCCTTATACTCTGCACTAGTGATATAGCTTTCAGAGATCGAACTATCATCGAAGTTACTTTGGTGTATCAATGGGGAAAAAGATTTTGCATGCGTGTTCAAAGATGATTACCGTGTCACCACGTAACGGTTAAGACTTGAATTCAAACCCCCTCACTCTTTTATCAGTCTGCAGGTTCTATTATTAATAATTGGGTTATTGTTCGTAGTTTTTAAATAAATAGTGCATGTAGTTTACAGGCACTGTCTTGTAGATATAGGTACGCGCCAGATAATATAGATATTAGAATTATATCTATTTTTGGTTTCTGAACACACTGAATATCAACGTGATATCAGAAATTGAGTATTGAGCCGATATTATTTCAGGGAACATCTCAATATTAAGTCAATAGTGGCACAATAATTAGCTGACATTGGGTTACTGATGATATTGTAATTGGGCAATGTAATTTACCAATATCAATCTGCTATCAGCTATTGAGCATTGAGCCAATGTTATTTTAGGGGACACCTTAATATCAAATCAATAATAACACAATAATTAGTTGATATTGGGTCAATGTTATTGGGTCAATATATTTTTGCAATATCAATCCAATTTTCCAAAAAATGGTTATTGTCCCACTATCGTTTTTGAATATTCTGTCAATGTTGAGCACGTATATTGACCCAATATTAGGTCAATAAATTTTTCTACCTGGGAAACACTTTATGAACGGGGTAGAAAAATTTTATCCACAGATCGATTTTATATTTGTTTAGGAACGGCTTTTTTTAAAAAAAATTAGACGACTGCTTTCTGAGTTACTGTCAAATTTTGTTTATAAATATACGTGTTGCTGTTGTGAAATTTTTTTTGCAACCGCTACCAAAAAATTATAAGTTTGGTAAATAACAGCGGTTTATATTTATACTTGCATCTGGTCACTAGACAGTTATTGGCAAATAGAAAATTTTCATTAAAGTACAGTAACGGCAACAGCTGGAGAAGCTATACGAATCTTTGTTCTTATAAGACTAGTGGACCCGAGCCTGAAAAAATTCACGCAAAAATCGATAGTTTTTTTTATTAACATAGGCCGTTGCGGAATCTTCTCTTCTCTGACTTGCTTCATTTTCAACATTGATCCTTTGTCGTGCTTTCAACCATAGGGATTTTTTTCTCTGACTTTTCGTTTCGTCATTTTCCCGCTCACGCTTATCACAGGTTTTATTCACTTCTGTAACTTTCCTGCTTCAAGTCTTCCTTGACTGTACCGCATAGACGATTCATCATCTCTCTCCATGCATTCGTAGAATGTCTTCGATCTTGAGAATGAGTAGTCTCGTACTACTTATACGTTCCCTATCTTCCTTCTTAATTAGCCGTGCGTGCGTCTTTAATACTGAGAGGTAGAAAAAAACTTGAGTAAACACTGCAATAAACTTGAATGTAACTCCAGCAAGCCTGTATACATGTCAGCGCTCCGTAGCTAAGATACGGTCTTGCGAACGTAAATTTTGAAATTTTGGGCTATGAAACAAAATTCGCACATTCCGAGAACGACCGTGTTAGGGATGATATGCGTGGTATGGAGCTGAAGGAGTACATGGTAGTGGACAGAAATACATGGAATAGCAAGATCTGCTTCAGCAATCCCCCTTTGAACGGGAATAATACTGCTATAGAAGAAGAAGAAGAAGAAGAAATGAAAAAAACAGTAAGCTGGAAGAAATAGTGGTCTACTACCCGTGAAAAATCATCCCCTCCGGAGCGCTTCGTTGACAATCTGCCGAATTTATACGTCGTGACCTGAGAGGAAAACTTATAAAATCGGACTCCAGAAGCTGCATACTTAGTGCTCCGATTTCAAGAAGTGTTTCGAGCAAGAAGTGTTTCAAGCAAGAAGTGTCTTCAGATAAAGGGATAAGGATCAGCCGTCGCCATCTTCTGCAACCTGGTCATCAATTTACAAAATCTGCAACCTAGCTTATTTTTATCCTCTCTATTTCTATCCAAGCGGACACGAGATAAATAAATACACGAAGCGTTTTATTATATAAGGATTTAGTTTATGCATTCTGTGTACGGTAAAAGTTCGGCGATCGCAAAAAAAGGGTGAATTCTGATGTAAATGATTGTATGTATTTATACATTTACATTTTTTCTGTCGCGCTCTATGGGGATAATATTGCGAAAAATTCGAGGTTCAAAATAACTTACGAAGTTGTTCATAGAATAAGAAACAAACTACGAGTTTCACTGAACATGCAGTTTCACAGCAGATATTCAAGCGTATATATACAGAAAAAATGTTGACTTATCGCTTGAGAAGTCGTCCTCTGAAGCTGAATAGCGGAAAAGAAAATGGGGAGGCTGTGTGTTCGCTACACTAATTTTTTCCATCATTTCGTGACGGAGAGTGACACTGGTAATTATAAAAAGTATTACAAATGTGATTTTGGCAAATGCTTAACTGTTTTATGGGGCTCAGAATAAAACAAAAATGTAAAAGTGGGGGAACTGTAACTCGCGCTACTACAAAAAATACAGCATGTGCGAGCCAAGTTTTGTATCGATGCTGCCAGAGAAATGTATTAAGTCAGTACTGGAAGGCCTTTGAACTTTCGTTTTTCAAGTCTTGACATTCAATGAAGGAATTCGCGAAATGGGATCAGCCAAAGAATTCTTTTGGTTTGGTTCAACTCAACAAGAAGCCGCGGCCCGAATAAATATTTCCTTTGAAGAATCCACCTCACCTGGACTTGATTTAGACGTTTTCTCGCCCTAAGTCGGCAGCTTTTGCTCCGTTAATTCTGTTTTCTTGGAGATTTGCGTGAGGCTCCAATTCGTTTTTTTTTCTGTGGCTTGAGAAAGATTTTCTCTTTCCTGAGTGAGTGTTTTTGGCCGATGTTTTTGCCTAGGGGCTGTGATAAAGTTCCTCTGCATAATCTTATTGTAGCGTCCAAATTTAGTTCTTATTATGTTGCGAGAAATGTTTGCACAAGAGCTCTGGCGCGCAAAGTCTATCTCAGATACGCTTCTGCTGGCACAATCTCGTGTGTCCCAGGCCTGGCACCCTCAGTGCTGTGGCTCATGTGTTATTGTAACAAATGCTGCTACAGTAAATGATGCATACAAAAAGTTACAGTACACGCCCCCCAGGCACCAGCTGTTCCGGAGATCCGATGGTTAAGTTACACAAACTGCACTGTTAATTACAACAGTTTTCAGGTAGGGCAAGTAAATGATTAAAGCTAAATGCTGATGTTCGTTCCCATACTTATTGCGGGCTAAGAAATGCCGGAAGTATCTTTGGTTCGCTCGCAGTCGGATGTGAAGGTTCAAAATATATTAGGTTCTTCTGGTTAAGCAGCTTTTACAGTTTACAAATACCTAAACGTGCTGTTGACCGGATATAATATTACGTCATTTGAGGGCGCAACTCCTCATTACGCAGAATGGGTAAACCTGAAAGAAATCGACGTACCTCTTTCAGCATGTCAAAACTTGAAACACGGAAGAAATATAATTAGCTTTACTGTCAAGAACGCTCCTGTCATGCATAAGCTGCCGGATATTTACCTCCGCCATAGAAGTTATGTTTTCGTCGGTTTTGTCTGTCTGTCTGTTATGCTGTCTGTCTGTTATTCTGTCTGTCTGTCACCAAAATAACTCAAAAAGTTGTGGACGGATTTGGACAAAATTTACAGGGATGTTAGGTATGTTAGGAGGAACAGATGATTAACTTGTGGTGAAGATCCGTCCATCCGCTTGTTTGTTTGTCTGCCTCATTTTACTCAATGCCATAAATTTATAGGAGTTGTTAGTAATGTTAAAAGACATAAGTGATTATTTTTGGTGCAGACCGGTTGGTTCGTTTATATGTTTGGCTCATGTTTGTCATAAGGTTTGTTAGCAGCATAACTCAATAAATTATGAACGGATCTCCAAAAAATTACTGAATCTGTTAACACTGTTGAAGGGCACAAATTATTAGATTTTGGTGCTGATACGACGAAAATCATGGTCTCAGAACCAATTTTAATTTTTCGTAATCGTTGCTTTGCTTGGCGGAGGTATGCGCTCTCAGAGTGCCCTAGTTTGATTATATTTTACTCAAAAATTGCGTCTAGCTGATGGCCAGCTTTTCATGCATTTTTTACTGTTTTGAAATCGTCGTATCAGAAAAGCGGCAATCTTTTTTGCTTTCTTGATTGGTTTAGAAAGAATGAAGCTTGCATGGCAGACAATTTTTTAATCTCCCACGAAACAGATGAATTAAGAAACTATTTTAAAAGTTTCAAAATCTTGTTCTTCCGAGGAATTTTCTAACATATCTGTGCTTTATTTATTCAAATTAGTACCCAACTTGTCAAATTTCTACTTTCACAATCTAGATCGGGTGACCATCCAGTTCACTCAACAATTTTCTGATAGAAACTTGCATCATAGGAATTCTCTCGGTTTTCTTTATGAAGAAAATATTCTACAGCTGCAATCTGGCCATGGAAACACGTTTGATCAAACTTGGTGCACGCAAGATGGGGGTCCATTTTCCAATGTCAGTTACAGTATTTGCAACAGAGAGCCTTGCTGCTATTGCAATTGGTATACAGAATAGTCAAATGGCCACCGGGTAGCCCTGACTTTGCTCCGTTCTATTTCTTTCTTTTGACTTATTTGACATTCGACTGTTTAGTGCACTTCTATTAGACATCTCGCCTACGGATTGCGTTACATTTCCCTTCAACGCCCTGAAAAATGCCTACGTTATTCGAGAAGGAGTGAAAAAGAGAGAAAGCTGCCAAAAATCTCTCGAAAACAACTGTGGGCAAGTTGAAATATAGAAAAAAAAGCCGCATTATTAATACATTTTCCTTTATGTTAATGAACTTCTTATTTAAATTGCTTTTAGGAAAGTTTTAACATGATTTTGGTACAAAAATCCTCCTGACGTTGAAGTGTCTTGAAAAATCTCTTGACTCTATAAGCTCCAAAGTTCCATTAAATGTAAATCAATCGATATATCATGAAACGCTGTGCACTAGCGATAAAGGAATAAATTCTTCAGAAAATAAAGCAAAGAAAACTATATTTCGTAAGTATAATACCTTAAAAACCTGTCGACTTTTTTTGGCTAATTCTTCAGTATTACATATGTTTCGAGTGTCTTGCTCTGTAGCCTACACTAGCCCATAAAAGATGCAAATTTATTTTAATTTAATCACATGTTCATGCGATCCTACACGAGAGTGAAACTGCGTACGTATGAAGCCTACGATTAAGCTGTGGCTGCGTATATACAGAGTTTAATCGTTTATTACGTAGATGTGAGTTTCATCAAATACTATGTACTTCATTTGATGTAATTTTACACACTATTTACATCTATGGCGATGCACATCTACGACTGCATGAGTGAAACTCGAGGGCTTTAAAAATGTCAACGATTTAATTACTTTGCTAACAAGGCTCTGTGTTCTTCTGGAACCACTTGAACAGTTCCCGCCTAAGTTAAATTAGGCAAAGCGACTTCCTTTGCAGGACAAGATTTCGCTTCCATTCACAAGCAAATTACGGAATTGAATTCTGTCCTTGATTCTAGCACGGACTTCTCGTAATAAAGGCGGTAAGTTTTGGTAGAGCGGAGTTTACTGAGAGTTGGACGGCCCTGCATTGGAGTCTGGAGCCCCTAACCTGGCTCTAACTTCCAGTCCAAAAGCCTCCCACTGAGAACAACTTAGATGGCTTTTACTACTCGAGTCGGAACCTCGTTTCCTTTATAATGAAAATTGAAAGTTGCAGATTAATCAGGTCGTGAAGTCATAAAAGGAACCGCAGACTGGACCCGGATGGCCTCGGTATAATTTCCTTCCAGAGTTATTAGCACGAACTCTCTGGAATCTCTTATGCGGGCGCCGCTGCTCGGCCTCTTTAGTTCTTTCCAGGAATGTGCCCCGGGAAGTGTGCTGCCCGTATCTTGTTAGAACGCTAGCTACTGCTCGGCCTCGTTAGTTCCTTCCAGTAATGTGCCCTGGGAAGTGTGCTGCCTGTATCTTGTTAGAATGCTAGCTACTGCTCGGCCTCGTTAGTTCCTTCCAGTAATGTGCCCCGGGAAGTGTGCTGCCCGTATCTTGTTAGA
>LQNS02015106.1:8861331-8875838 GCA_001587735.2 Parhyale hawaiensis
ATTCAAGATCGTTTCTTGGGCAGGGACTCTTCACCCCCCCCCCTCTTTTTTTCTCTCTCTCTTCTCTCCTGTCCTGGCAATAGCTCATAGAGTGCCGGGGCGTATGCTCTGGTGTCTCTTTGGAAATGGGCCTATTGGTTCGTCTACTGCCGCCTATCTAATCTAATCTAATCTACTCGCCCTCGTTAGTTCCTTCCAGTAATGTGCCCCGAGAAGTGTGCTGCCCGTATCTTGTTAGAATGCTAGCTACTACTCGGCCTCATTATAGTTCCTTCCAGTAATGTGCCCCAGGAAGTGTGCTGCCCGTATCTTATTAGAACACTAGCTACTGCTGGGCCTCGTTAGTTCCTTCCAATAATGTGCCCCGGGAAGTGTGCTGCCTGTATCTTGTTAAGACCCTAGCTGGTGCTCGCTTGTGTAGTTCTTTCCTATGATATGGCCTGGCAAGTGTGCTGCCCGTATCTTGTTAAGGCTCTTCTGTCTAGTTGATATCTAGCTCTTGAACAATGGTGCTATCTCAAGGCCGGTCAACTGAACAATTAAACAAATGAAGCCGCTAGGATAATTATCATTCCTGTCAATCACTTCATGGAATCTAGCAGGTAGCGTGTTGTTTACCAGTACAAGGTAAAAAATAAAGCGATTCTGTGTTCAAGATGTTGTCTACCAACGTTTAACCAGGCTTTTTCAGAAAAGTTTATTCAACTCCTAGCATTTGGAGAGAAATCTCTTGATGCAAGGTCCGGTGAAAATGGTAGAGGGGTTGACTAGACTGACCGAACTATCATGCATGTAATGTATTTTTGTAGATTCTAGCTGAACTCGGCTTTGAGGAATCGCGAACCAACCAACCACCATCCCGCCGACCAAGCAACCAACGTGCTAACGAGGGCTGAGTGTTTGTTGAGGGCGGGTGCACATTTATACATGAGTTGCAGCCCCCACACAATTCTACCTTGATTACTTTGCCGCCAGCAAGATTTCGGCTTGCACATGGCCACACTACTACAAAGAATATCTAAAATATGAGTCTTATGTGGGATTTTGTACGCCCTGGAAGGCGGCAATGATCAAGCTCTGACTATTTGAACATTTGGAATAAACTCTTCTCCAACGTTGTCGGTGAGGAGACAGTCAACGTGTATAAAAATCGTTTTGACAGACATTGGCTGGTCTAGAGCTAATACCTCTAGTTGATTTCGCTAGCGCGCACAGCTCTGGACACAGCGAGATCTTTATCGGAAAATCTTTTTTCTTCAGAAAATACCTGAAGGCAGTAAATAATTCATCCTCTTTTTTATTTTGAGGTTTCTTGCGAACCGATAAATGGTTTGCACTGCTAACATTTTGCACCAGTGGTGGATGTAGCAAATCGGTGCAGTTTTTAATTAATTGGGTGGTAGTATGAGTTACTTAAGCACGCGCTCACTTCAGCTTGCCACAAGACATTTTGCGCGGCACAAGCTCGAAGTTCACCTATATGCAGTGTCATATTATCCTTACGTTTCGTTTGTGCGATGAGAAGCCACTGGGTTTCAATCAGGTGAAATGTACACAAGATAGATATTTGCTTACCATTGAATTCATGAGTGGTGAAATTTGTTGTCCTGTTATTTAAAAAAATGAAAGGTGAGTATTTCGCTATCGTCATGTAGCTTTGAACAAATTGCAATGAGGCTATGAGTAATATTCTATGAATTTTTGAATCCCCTCGGAATCTTCAGCTTATCTCAGTTTAGAAGGTTAAGAGATTAAGCATTTAGATCCATAAATTTCTGAGCTCTTCCCTGAAGAATACATGTAGAACTCGTTCCCCAGAGCGCAGCCGCACGATGAGATCATAACAAATATGCTGAGTTCCCAGAGCTGGGGAGTTCATACATGAGTTACGACAGCACTCTCGTCTGCTCGTTAAAGGCCCATATTTCCTTAGTTGTTTACGCTTCACTCGCCACTGCCGGACTCTACAATGACTATAAAAATGCTTCTGGCCCTGCGCAGGCCTGCCGAGCTTTCCACAACGAATTTTTCACTTTTGGAATTGTCGGTATTGTCTGCATTCTGATATACAGTCACTCTATTTGGCGATATAGGAATTCGTAGCTGGTATCTGTAGTTTTATAAGTAATTGCGTTTGGTACTGATTTTATCATCGTATTTGGCTCTAAATAGGATGTCGCAGCAGCCTATATATATATATATATATGCGACGCAATAAGTTACTGCGTCTGTCTGATGTAGCCGGTGCCGTGACTGTGCAACGCTACTGGGTTTAATGCGAGATTGGCTGGAATTAATAAATTGGTGTGTTTTGTTCTCATGTGTTGCATTTGTTTCCTTTTGTTCTAATTGGATTACCATCTGCGAAGTTATTGAGATCAATAATAAACGGAGGCGATGAGAATGATAGAGTATCACGAGGAAGAGGGACTCAACTTCATAAGAAAAAATTGTTGTGATGTGTCTGCAGTTGGTTACATATAAATGTGAAATGATTGAACTATGAATACTTTCCAAAAAATTAATAGTTATTCATGACGAGTACATCCGTGAATAATTAAATCAATTTTCGTCCATCGCTTTAAGCCAGTCAGTGAGACGGTACTTTTGTGCTTAGTAGTAGGAATAAAAATTACATTTTTAATTATTTTATTAACTAAATCTTTCAAGTTTCAGTAATGATATCAGGGCGAAATATTTTCACGACACTTTTTCCTTGCTGTTTATTTTGCGTTACTATGTGTATAATTAACTACTTCGACGAGACTAATTGATAAAATTCACTCTCGTCTCTCTTCAAGGTTTACAAAAACGCCACGGAGCAGACTCGCTGGACTGCTATATTTATACACATCTCACTACCGTCCCTTCACATCACCGACATTTTAGAGTGAGACTAAAGCTCAACAACCAACAAAATTGTTCATGTTATCGACAGTAGTTAGGCCATAAAGAAAATGATGTTGATACAGGAAGAAACACAGAAGGCAGCTCGCCGGGGTTGCCCCTTCTCTCCCAATGGTTGCTGATCACACTCTGACGCAGAATGTGTCATTGGAGCTCGCATTTAGAACTTATTTCCAGTCATTAGCGGTCGTAGAACCGGGGAAGCTTGTTCGGCATAAAGGGATGACGAGTTATTACGACCGTCAGAGGGCGGTAATGTGACTGGTAAGGTCCAAACCATGAAAATTTCGTGTGGTTAAACCCGGGAGATGATTCCCGTACAAGGCAGCCTGATCACCTGATAATTGGCCGTATTTTTTCATGGCTCGTTAGTTCGGTGTCGTATACAGGCAGCGTAATTCGGGGCCACGCATGCGAGTATACGGACCACGAGGGGGGGGGGGGGTTGGTGAGGTGGTGCTGCTCTTGCTGGAAGACTTATGCCCTGGCAGCGGACATTAAGCTCATACGTTGACGCTAGCGTAGCCATGTTACGGACTTTACTGTGTATGGGGTGGACGGGCGAGTCGAACGTCCGCGCATACACGGAGCGCGTGTGTTGTATAATGTAGCTCCGGTATTACGTAGTGGTCGGTGGTAAGTGTGCCTTGAAAATACCATCTTAGGATTTAGTCTTTGACTCTATATAAGGTCCAGCGCACGTCATGAAATGCGCTCTAAACAACGCCATTCCTACGAGAAATGGCTGTTTCAGTTAGTCATGACGGAATCAGCTATTAAATTTGATAAAATTTCTGTGTGAGCGCTGTGACGCTAATCCCATCTCTCTCCGGTGCGGATTTTTTGCATGAGATCTCTGGCAATATGAGAGGTTACAGGAAGTATGAGAGCATCTTCAACTAGCTCCCTGTACAGGCTTTGTCGCCCGTTCTTCACCCCAACCAATCATTGAAGCTTACTTTCTTTTTATATAATTTTTGCGAGCTAATCTATAATATAATTCTACTTGAGGCCCCGTCTGTCCGTTCTTCCGTCCATGTGTCTGCACGTTACGCCTTTCAGTATTAGAAGGGGGAAAATTCAACTTGCAACAAGCTCTCATTTTTACTGGAAGTACTGTAGGTTTTGAAGCAAAGACATGATCATTTCACCCGTATCATATCTACCACTTTTAACTTTTTCTCAACATATTATGTTCGCTTTGCTAGTGGCGGATGGCATTCTTAACAGGGCCAGATACGTAGCTACGACACGGTGCAGGAGAGCAGAGAGGGTAGTGTTGGACATTTCTGCTCTTAAGTATTTTTTGAAACGAATGTACGATGTCTACGGAAATACAATGACATCTTGAGACAGGGTTACGCTGCTGTCGTTGAAGAAATTTTCCTTGTCTGTTAAACTTTGTTTTCTAGCCATCGCATCAAACAAAGCAGAAGAATGATGGGCTACTGATCAATATCCATAAGTCACGTATTAGTGCGAAAAAATCAGATACGCTGATAAAAAATTGAAATGTGTAAAACTATGAAGTGCTAAATTATCTGTAAACTGTGGAAAACATAGCTTTAAAAAGGCATGCAAATATATAGGAGAACAATGCAAGAAGTACCGTTCTATCTCTACGTCTTTATCAAAACACCAGTGCGATTTCTTTGCTCACAGCATAATTGCAAGATTCACAAGTGAAATTAGAATGCTGAGAGAGGTTATACGAGGTGTGTTAAGGTAGACGGGCGGTAGGAGAACGGAGTAGGTTAAATTACAGGAGCACTACCTTACGTCAAACAACAAAAAAAAAAAGGTGAAAACATTAACTAACTGTGGAATTTCCACGGGTGAATTGATGAAATGCGTCATTTCTATTTAATACTGTTTAAAAAGTCAGCCACCCAGGTAGTACCACCTGATGCTCTTTTCTTTTCTTTTCTTCCTGTTTTCGGCCAAAGCCCGTACTAGTGATGGCAGGATCTAGGGCACGTGGATAGCTGGCCGCGTTCGTAGCTATCATGACAGTCGATTTGTTTTGTAAGTTTTTTGAAGATTTCATTTGTTTATGGTGTATGTTTATTTACTGTTCTTTGCGTGCCTGAAAGTTAGATATCCGAACGTGGAGGAGAACCCCGGTCCTCGTGTTTCTGGGTCTCGTTTCTGCCGCATCTTACGTACTAATGTTCGGGATCTATATGGTAATTTGTCTGAGCTCGACGTAGCCTCTTCCAATTATGATCTGGTGCTGTGTTCGGAGACGCTCGTCTCAAGCCATCGCCATGTTTCTGTGATGATCCCGAACTTTGAAAAGCCAGTGCTGCGGTTGCGAGACTCGTGCTCTGGATTTAGGGGTTTGGCTGCATACGTTCGAAAGGGTGTTGTTGTGTCTAGGCAGAGTGAATATGAGTGTCCATGTTGTGAACTGATGGTGATTCGAGTCTGTGGCTCATTCAGGAACTTTTTTTTTTGTTTTCAGTGTATCGCAGCCCGTCTGCTGATGATAGGGTCTTTGATTGTCTCTTAGATGCAATGGCTAGAATTCAGTCGTCGGATAGGCGTTCTGCTTTTGTCTATATGGGTGATTTTAATTGTCACCATTGATATGGTCAGGCACTGGGAGGAACGATTGCCATGGCCATGCAGCTTTCGATTTCGTGAGTGCGTCTGGTTGTGAGGAGTTGGTTGAGGGTCCCACCGATTTGATGGGAGGTGTTCTTGACCTGCTCATGACTGATGTTACTGATTTGATTGGAGTGTCAGTGGTGTCTCCCATTGGTTCCTTGGACCATGGTGCTCTCTCTGCGACGCTGCAAGTTCGTCAGCGGGTCCCCAGAGTCACTGTTAGGCGTGAAATATTTTTGAAGTCCAAAGTGAATTGGGAGACCGTCTTTGGTGCCATCCTTGCGCTACCTTGGGGTGTTGTGAGAGAGTCTACTGATCCTGTGTCTACTTTGGATCGGCTTCTCTCTGACATGGTGCGCGCCTATGTCCCTTCCCGCTTCATAATGGTTAGGACGGGCGATGAGCCCATGTTTGATGATGCCTGTAGGAGGGTGCACCTGTTGAAGCGGGAGGCATATGCCCGTTGCCGTACTAGCCGGTCTGCTGTTAGCTTTCAGCGTTTCAGGGAACAGCAGCATCGGGCTGGGGCAACTTATGAGGAAGCTGAGAGGGAGCATAATTTGATGTCCAGGGAGTTGTGGGGTTCGTCTGTTATAGCGCTCATACGTGGTGGTCCACCTAGTAGAGCGCTGTGCTTGGTGTGAGCTCTTCAGTCCTTCTTTTAATTGGTGCTGGTGGTGATCTTGTTGCGGACCCCGCTGCCAAGATGGACCTATTGTTGCGCTACTTTGATGGGAAGCAGAGCCGGGACCGGGAGCGCATTCCTTTTGCGTAAGATCCTGAGCCGAGGTTCTATGGTTTTGCTTTCTTTCATAGCTTCTGAAGTGCACCGCTTTCTTTTTGACCTGGACTCATATGGGGGAACTGATCCATCGGGTATGTTTACTCTCATTCTTCGGAGGGTGGCTGGCGTGCTCGCAGCCCCGCTTGCTTCCGTACTCCATCGGATGTTAAGGCTGGGCTCTTTTGCGGAGTGCTGGCGTGTTGCCCATGTGACGTCTGTTCCGAAAGGCTCTGTTTCATCACGAACCTCAAACTATAGACCCATCTCGATCACACATGTTTTGTCGAAAGTCATAAGAGGTTGGTTGTGTCGAGGTTGGGTTGTTTTCTTGAGAAGCAGGGAGTCCTTCCCCCTACACAGTATGGCTTTCCTAAGGGCTTGGGAACTTGTGATGCTTTGCTTCATATTTCTCACGTGTTGCAGCTGGCTCTTAATGGGGAACATGAGGCAAGGTTGGTACAGCTTGACTTCAGTGCTGCTTTTGATTGCGTGAATCACCTTGGGCTACTCCATAAGCTAAGATTGATGGGTATTGGTATTAGAGGTTCAGTTTTCGCGGTAATTAGTCAGTTTTTATCTGACAGACGTCAATGTGCAGTTGTTGATGGGAAGAGGAGTGTGTTTTTGGATGCGGTCTCTGGTGTCCCCTAGGGTAGTGTTCTGGGCCCTGTGTTATTCATTGTATATACGGCGGACCTGTTTCATATTGTTAATAACTTACTTGTTGGTTACGCTGATGATGTTACTCTGCTGGCTGTTTGCGGTAAGCCTAG
Organism: Parhyale hawaiensis; assembly: GCA_001587735.2. NCBI lineage: Eukaryota > Metazoa > Arthropoda > Malacostraca > Amphipoda > Hyalidae > Parhyale > Parhyale hawaiensis. Next base: position 8,868,406 of record LQNS02015106.1, read on the forward strand.
TGATTGGTTGGAGGTTTCAGAATCCATTCAGCATCGTTTGGAAGTGATTGATTCCTGGTCTTCTAAGTGGGGGATGAGGCTAAATGCGAGCAAACTAAGACCATGTTCGTGTCCAGGTCGCGTACAGTGAGACCTCCTTTTCGTGCACTCATACTGGATGGTGTGTCAACCGATGACTTAGTAATCTTGGGTGTCAATTTTAATCCAAAGTTGACGTTTGAGCCCCACAATCGTTCGGTTGCCTCACGTGCATCGCAGAAAATTGGTCTTATGAGGCGTGCTTGGAGGGTTTTTGGCTCGGTAGAATTGACACGTCCCTGCTTTAATTGCTATGTCCTCCCTCTTCTGGAATACTGTGCCGTAGTCTGGTGTTCTGCTGCCGATTGATATCTGTGTTTGCTTGATAAAGTGGTTCATCAATGTGGATTTATGCTAGATGTGGTTGTGCCTTGTTATCTGGCGCATCGTCGCAGAGTTGGTTGGGTCTGCTTTTTTGCATAAAATCTATAACTGCCCTTGTCGTCCACTGTCTGATTTTCTTCCGGAGCCATTTGTTCGGGTAAGGTATACTCGCCGTATTGGTGCTCTTCATGAGTTTGTCCTGGAACCTTTACGATGCCTTTCGGCCTACGGGCCAGTATTTTTGTTCGTTTTTTCCATCGTATGTGGAAGCTTGGAATGGTCTTGACGGCTCTGTCTTTGCTGGTGCGGGTATTGGCAGCTTTACACGATCTGTACACAGAGCTATTCTTTGATCTGAGATTTTCTCTTCCTTTCTTTTTTTCTTCCCCTGCTGGGCTGGTTGCGTGGGGGTTTTTGTCAACCTCGTGGAGTTTCTCACTTCCCACGTCGCCAGTGTAGTGTGATTTAAAAATCATAATAATAACATAAAACTCTTAAGCTGGAAATGCAAGGATGGCGCCAATAATATAGCTATTTCATTTTATATGCAAATTCTTGTCGCTGAGATCAGACTTTCAGTGGCAACCCTATGGCCATAGCTGTGAGGCTTTAAATTGCTGCAAGATTAAGTAAGTAGAACTAGTAGAGGCTTGCAACCCAGCCACCCGAGTATCGAGAGTGTCGCGGAATCCCACAGCCTGGGTTAGGTTTGCCCATCCTATTTTATGAGGAACAGCGAACCTAGGGGGATGCTGTAGGCCACCTTAGCCTTATTTCGGCCTTAGGGATTTTTTTCCATCCTGCCCACATAACTCCTTTTTATCTTCACGCATTAACTGATGATGTTTTTACATGTTTTCATTATCTTTCCCGTTTTGCTGTTCCCATGTACATTGACTCATGCAGCATGGATTCCACGTTTCGCTTCACATTCACGTCACTTCTTTATCACCCGCGAACGAAGTGAGAGAAGTGTTAATGTTTTCGTTGGACATTTAAGTATATGTGCCTATATATTTCGAAACGGGCTATTAGATGGCTAAGAACATTCATATACGGCCTGTTAAGTGGCCTTCTGGTTCAATAGAAGTACCAAAATCCTGGCCACCAAACGGCCTAAATCTTCAAAAAGTGAAAAAAACACTATAAAAACCGTGGATTTATGTAAAATTTGGTCTCATTTGAAGGAAAATAAGTCTACGTTCCAGCGCACGCCCTCTTCTCGATAGGCTAGTAAAACGGATTTTTTTTTTGTGCTGCCACCATCCACCAGCCCCCTTACAATGAGCTCATACCCTGCCAACCTTGTTGGTTAGGTAGGCAAGGTCTGGTTCCCGTAGTGAAATATGAAGTTTAGAACACAGTAAATCCGTATAATGACCTATATTTGATATAGGACATTAGCAGATCCAGTCCTGCCACCTAACCTACAAGGTTCTCGGAGGGGGTGTACCTCTATCAGGCCAATGCGACATATATATATTTGTATATATTTATAGATTTGTCTGTCCACCCAAAAACAGGTAGAAAGAGTTGAGCAATCTACACAATTATTTTTTGTCGGAAGTGTGGTGGGTTGACCTAGATGTAACCCATGCAAAAAAAAAAAAAATAGTCCTATCTGGCAATAACATATGATAACATATGACAGCGTTGAATTTTCCTCCACCGGAGCAAATTTGCCTCCACCGTGGTAGATCGTCTAGCACCGGGCGTTCTATTTCTTTCCTATGTTATTCTTAAGGAGGTATATAATATACTATGGGCGTAGCGATGTAACCTTGTTGGACAGAACATACAAATGAAAAACTAGGATTAGCTGGCCATCGAAATTGACTTCCATTGAATTTACCCCTCCCGCAGGTGATGGTTTTACGCCACGAGGCGTTCTAGTTCTTCCTCTCTTTGGATGACAGTGTCTCTGTGGCCAGGGAGGCTTAAACTACAGGAGAGTGCTAATGCTACTCTATCCACAGCCTGCAGCATGGCACATAACTCACGACAACCACAGCTTGCAGCATGGCACACTAACGCACGACAACAATAACCAACTCTGTGCTGTCAACCTGGAATAAGCACTGTCCCTTGGGGGGGGGGGGGGCGACGTGCAGTCGCACATCACAGTATCACCAAGACGGCGAAATTTCGCCTCGCGAAAGCAGGTTGCCCTTGTTGGCGGGACAGCAAGTGCCCACCTCTATTGGTGTACTGACGTCGTCATCTTAAGCATTTCCATCATTTCACTGATACGTACGTAGAGACCGGCCGGAGCGACGATTTTGGAAAGGCCGGGGCGAGACCGGGGCGACCAACAATCAAGTAGCCCGGGCCGGGGTGACCAAAAATCAAGTAGCCGGGGCCGGGGTGGCAATCAAATAGCCGGGGCCGGGGTGATAAAAAATAAAGGGTATTATTTTACTTTACCCCACATATGTTTTTTTCTCTTGGTTTTAGTATGTTCATTGGGTCAAGTTAAGATTATTTACATGAATAGCAAATGCTTAGTTTTCGAGATTATTTGACTTTGAAATAACACAGGTTAGGTTAGGTTAGGTAAGGTTATATACCGTAAGGTTATATACCGTAAGGTTATATACCGTAAGGTTAGGTAAGGTTGGGTTAGGCTAGGTAGGTTTGGTAAAGTTACTATTAGGTCGCTAGCGAGCTTATAACGACGACAGTTATTTTTCTAGCATAGAAAAACAATGGAAACTTCGAAGTTATATATCTCGAAAAGTAAGCATTTGGGATAGAAACGTTATTCATGTAAATTGGCTTAAATTTACCCAACTAAACATACTCAAGGCAAGAAAAACCACAAAACCATATGTGAGCTAAAGTAAAAATTTACCGAATGAAGTATATAATCGGGGCCGGCCGGGGCGACAAATTATTATTATATTGTGGGTTTCGCGCCGAATTAGCTACGATGACTACTATATCGGCTGGTAGCGATCCAATTTTGTATGATATAGTTTAAAAGGTGAGTCGAACTCAGATGAGTTCTATTAGAACAATCTTTGCCAGATGCACCATGTCTGGCAGGAAATAAGGCGCGAGCATCTTCAACTCCACACGGCTCGGCCGAATGAAAACGCTCAGCCGTGCGGCACAAGGAAGGAGGCAAAAAACGAAAAGAGAAGAAAACAGAAGAAAGCGAACACTCGGTGGGGGGGGGGGGGGGGGAGGGGTCCCTTCCGTGGTCCTCAACATGGGAGCAGATATAGGAGTCCCATGGGATGGGTCGCTTACCATCACCCACCTCGCGAAAGAGGAGGGGAAATATAGAGAAACTACCTAACTTTACAAAATCAACCTTCTCAGCATGAACTGCGGCCAGCTGCTACATACCCTGCGGAGAAGGCACTTGGGACCCTTGCGTGCGTAAGGCCCAAATATATCGTGGCAGGGAAAGGGCCCGCCAGAATATACCTCTGAGGGCGCCGGGACGACCAAAACCTAATAGCCAGGGCCGTGGGTTTCTTGCACTGGCAGTAGTATATGACAGTATATTGATATGATATTGATCAGTCGTAACTCAAAATAAATCAGTTTACACGAAAAAATTATCTCCCTCCAAAAAATTTCTTTTATTGCTTATTAGGCGTTTTCCCTCCCCTCAAGAAAGCCCCGGCGAAACTCCCGGTTTTCACAGTTTGAAAAGTCGGGACCGGTATCGATTACCCGGCGCCGATGCCGGGGTAAGCAATTTTCAATAAGCCCGGCCCGGAGGGCTAAAAAAGGCCGGGGTTTGCCGGGGCCCCGGTCTGTCCCTACAGTGATACGGAAAAGCTGCTACACGGCAGTCATATCGCTACCGAGACGCAACTGAAATGCAACTGCAGTGGTTTGCTGTTGCGTGTCAATGGCTTACATATACGCTCTTGCTGATTGCTGGACTCATAGAATTAGGATTACAGTTCTGTTGAGATCAACTGCACTGGTATGTTGAGTACAAGCTATAGAGTTGTTCAAATGCTTTAAATATATAGTGCATAAGGAACATAAACAAATTTTGGCACTTGAGCTCTATAACTCTTAATACGAGGCAGTGTTAATTTGATACAAGGGTTATTTGTGCTATTGTATTGTTATGGAAAAAAAAAAGCTTGTGTTACGAGATTGCATAGCTTTGTATCAACAGAGTTAAGAAAGAAGTTTTATGCTGCCTATGCGCTATAAGTTTACTGTACGAATGTTAGTGATGCCAGAAGAGTGAAAATTTAACCTACTTGTTGATGATGATGATGCTGCCCAATGATATTCAGTTCAGACTTACATGTATCAACTTATGATTGCTGCATTGATGTGAGTAATAAGCAAAATGGCATATATATATGCAGTGATGGTTTACGTCAGTGGTTCCCATTGGATGTGCATATGAAGCTACGGACCTCCTGTTGCTTCACGCACGGACCCCTGATTGGTTTATGATGTTTGATACTTGTGTGGCAATATTACATTGTTTTTATCTCATAGATGACAAATATTACAGAATATTTTAAGGTTATAACAGGAAAATTTAAGTCTAAATTCCTATAATAATCTATTACGTCAATTTTATGAAATGGAACAATTTTAACAATGACATAGTTACCCTTAAATGCTTTTGCTCAAAAACTGACATTTTTTGCTCAAAAACTGACATTTTTTTTTCAAAAAAAAAAAAAAAAAAAACGGCGAGAACAGCACATGCAAACCATCATTCAATGTAAATTAGTCATTTAGGGTGAGACAAAATGAAGTCAAGACAGTTTTAGGTAAAAACTCGCTGTATGTGAAGAATTGGCCAGTGGGTTGTGCTGGAATACCACGTGACTGTGACAGGAGTATTTATTTATATGTTTGGGCCTGGCGTATGTTGTTATGCCTCTGCCGTTATGTATTAACTGAAAAGCAATAGCCTGGAAGCCATCGACATCTACAGTACTCAAGTATGTATTATACTAAGTTGAAGCCATTATAATGGCCGGGAGTCCGTGTGTTCCAGGGCGAATTCACAGGGGGTCCGTAGAAAACTGAACTTTGGGGACCACTGGTCTACGCAATGAACGTGTAAGCTCTTCTTTGGGGGGAGGGATGTCACAGGATAGGTAAGAGGCTTTCGTTCGTCCAACCTGTGTTAGAAAAGTTGCCTTTTCAAGGAGACTCCATAGCTTGCCTTATCCTTATACCTTCAGCATATAATTCTTTCCGAATTAATTTTTTTTTTCAATGTCTAATTTAAAATGACTTACTCAAGTTCAATTTAAGTGTACATTACTGCACAGTAATGTCCACATGTAACTTCTGCAATAGCGTCTGCACATATCTGATCTTCCGAGCTCACTATTACGTTCCAAAGACGCACCATGTACACTGCTGCCACTGATTCTCAGATTCCTCGCTGCCTGTGACCAACCAAATTCCTGTCGATGTATTGACGAGCTGTGCGGCTGGCATGTTTTTGGAGCACAGCATTAGCCGGCCTGCGGTGCAGTCTCTATTTGGCTGCAAGGCCAAGCAATAATATCCTCTAAATCTAATCTTACCATCCAATTTGCATGCAGAGGAAAAACAGTTAGGCCGTAGATGGGAGCACTAACACACATAATTCCTGTGGCTTTGAGCCGATTGTTGTGGTGAGGCATTGCTCCAGAGGCTGGGAAGCGGCGGTGTGCATGGATGCCGGCGACGTAGCTTTTGCTTACCAATAATTACACTGTGATGAAGGATCTGAGCAAAGGAAGTCGTTGAAGGGTGTTGGTGGCTTTGCATGCACACTCTGCTCTCCGTAGAGCAAACAAAATATTCGGTTTTAGCTGTTTCGGAGGCAACCCAGATTTCTGACAGGGCCACTTGGGATCAGGATGATGATTCGAAAAGAGCTAAGCCTACAAAAAATGGTATCTTGTTTGGAGGTACCGCTGTTAAGGTATTAATTATAAGTGTATTCGAGGTCAATGACTATTTAAGTACAGATATATCCCATATGACAGTGCAGTATTTAGCTATAATTATTTTAATTATCCTGTAATATCATGAGCTAGAGACGCAATCAGACAGCGCAGACCTCCCCCAAGCAATGAAATGTTACGGATAACGAAAAATTGATAATGGTCCTGAAATCAGGATTTCTTTTTGATCATCACCAAAATCAAATGTTCCTCGTCTCATTCCTACCAGTTCCTCTAAATTTCTTGAAGATTTTTCCATAACGTTTGAGTTACGCGCTGACGTACAAAATGACAAACATAGAGACGAACACAAACGGACGAGCAGATCACCCCAAAATTTATCTGCATCGGCCTCTGAACATTCCTGACAGTTTCTGTAAATTTCATGAACATCCGTTTAGAGTCTTTTTTATTATGTTGCCAAGAAAAAACAGATAGACAAATGAACAAACAGTTGAAAGAAGGCAACAGTTAATCATATGTTCCTATAACATTACCTAACACTCCCTATATTAATTTCATGATAATCCTTCCATAACTTTTTCAATTATCTTGTGACAGGCAAAGAGACACACAGACAGACATATTCTGACATAAACGTGTCGTCCTTGGCGGAGGTAATTGCTTTCTGAACTCGTCTTTCCGATCACATCTTAACTTTCTGAACACACCTCGTCTTTCTTAACACGTATAGTCTCTCCGAATACCTCTCATCTTTTTTCCGAATACGTCTTGTCTTTCTGAACACGTTTTGTCTTTCCGAACACGTCTTGTCTTTCCGAGCACGTCTTGTCTTTCCGAATACGTTTAGTCATTCCGAATACGTCTAGTCTTTCTGAATACCTCGTGTCTTTCTGAACACGTTTTGTCTTTCCGAACACGTCTTGTCTTTCCGAATACATCTGGTCTTTCTGAATACCTCTTGTCTTTCTGAAAACGTCTTGTCTTTCCGAACACATCTTGTCTTTCCGAATGCATCTAGTCATTCCGAATACGTTTAGTCTTTCAAAATACGTCTAGTCTTTCCGAATACGTGTTGTCTTTCCGAATACGTGTTGTCTTTCCGTACACGTCTTGTCTTTCCGAACACGTCTT
>LQNS02015106.1:8898759-8911417 GCA_001587735.2 Parhyale hawaiensis
TTTAGCAGGTCTAAGCCAGCGCACCTGGTTGAAATTTCCAGGAAGTTATACCCCGAGGGTCTAATTTTGGCCATCAATCTAATATGCCCCAACTGAAGAGCGCGCAAGTTCCAGCGTGGGCACTGGGCAGTTTCCCCAGACTGTCTCGTCCCTCTAGTGAGTACTTCTATAAACCATGGCAAAAATTATTCCTGTACGATAGACTCGAATTCAGAAGACTTTGATTCAGAAGACTCTCATGCGGTGAGTCTAAGCTGTCATTCGGCAAAGTCTTATCTTGGAGACTGCCATTTACTAGATGCTATGAGTTTACTATCACCCGCGAACGAAGTGAGGGAGGTGATACTGTTTTCGTTGAAGATTTAACTATATATATCTATATATATTTGAATTTATATAAATATATTTGTTTGTCCACCCAATATGTGATCTAAGGAGTTAAGCAATGATCATAATTTTTTGCAGGGAGTCTGGTGGGTTGCCCTCGATGTGACCCATGCCACAAAACTAAGATTAGCTGGCCATAAAAAAATGACGGCGACGAAATTTACTCTCCACCGAAAAACAAGTAGAACTAGAACGCCTCGTGGCGTAAGACCACCACCCTCGGTGGGGGTAAATTTAAAAAATTCATTTTTGATGGCCAGTTAATCCAAGTATTTCATTGGGATGCTGTGTCCAACAAGGTTAGCGCGCTACGCCCATCTCCTTAAAAATAACATGGAAAGAATAGAACGCCTCGTGGCTTAAGACGATCGATCTGCCGCGGTGGAGGCAAGTTCGCCTCGGTGGCGGGAAATTCAGCGCCGCTATTTTTTATGGCCAGCTAGGTCTAGTTTTTTGGCATGGGTCACATCTAGGTCAACCCACCAAACTTCTTGCAATAAGTTATGAACAGTGCTCAACTCCTTCGACCTCTTTTTGGGTGGACAGACAAATATACCAGTATACAAATATATATATCGACCAAGTCGATGATTATCAGTGAGTCTCGGACACTTGTACCTCGTCATCCCCAACTGGAGAATGATGACACTTTGCTTCAGGAGTCTAGCTCCTTGGAGATTCTTGATGTTGTCTTTGATGAGAAGCTTACTTTTGAGCCGCATATTAGGAGGTTGGTGTCACGCGCATCCACTAAGATTGTACTCCTGCGTAAGGTGAATTCTGTGTTTGGTGATAGTCAGGTTGCCCGCAGATGTTTTTATGCGTTTTTGCTGCCTGTGTTGGAGTATTGCTCACCGGTCTGGGCTTCAGCTGCTGACACTCACTTGCGTCTGTTAGACCGACTTGTTAGTTCAGCCAGCAGGCTGTGCGCTGATAATGACCTGGTGAACCTGTCCCACAGAAGAAGAGTCGCAGAGCTATGTATGTTTTATAGAGTGTACAATACTGAGAGGCATTGGTTGTATTCTTCTCTCCCTGCCCTCAAGGTTTTTTGGGAGAGAGACTCGTGCTGCGTGCGGAGCGCACTCTTTCGCTTTGGAGGCTGTCAGATGTCGAACTAATCAGTTCTGTCGGTGCTTCATGCCCTGGTCGATTAGGATTTGGAATTTGTTGCCGGCATCGGCTTTTGGTCGTATTGGACTGCAGGCGTTTAAGTCAGCTGTTAATGGTTTTTTGCTGGATTTCCATTAGCAGCGTTTTGGGCTCCCCGGTGTTGCAAGATGATTCATTTGGGTTGTATTACCTGTCCGTGGGAGCTCAAGCGTGAAGTTTTAATAATGATAATTCAACGAAAACATTATAACCTCTCCACTTGCAGGGAGTCTGGTGGGCTGTCCTCGATGTGACTTTTGCCAAAAAACTAGGACTAATTGGCCATAAAAAATGACGGCGATAAAATTTGCTCCCACCGCGAGTGATGGTCATACGCCACGAGGCGCTCTAGTTCCCTATAGGTTCCTTCAGTAAACTTTCAATCGATCGAGGCGCAGTTCGTAGACTCGGCCGAGTCAACACTCTGTACGTAGTGCACGGAATGAACACTCAAGTATTGCATGTAGTTCAGCTCGCACGGGGCTTACGTCACCTCAGTAAAAATTTCTGAGAATTGTTCTTTATTCTTCACCTTTTGTTTGACACAAAAATAAGAAAAGTCCGCCAGGAGCTTACATAAAGTTTTGCCCAGTCGAAAAATAAATTCTAAATCACAGGCGGTATACATGTAGTTATGTAAACTCGTGATATTTTTGCCCTTTGTGCCACCTAACATCTCCACTATATTCACGTTGAGAATAATTCAGAAGCAAATAGTTACTCTGCGTCTTGTGTAATGACAGATGTAACCAAGAGAGTGGCCCTCAGACGGCCCATTAAAATGCACCTTAGCGAGGTAGCAATAGCGTTGTTCGATGCGAGCTCTAAAAAGGTCGCTTGACATTAAATGTGACCTGTCCCGTACGAATAGCTTTGTTCGCTAGACATCAGGAACTTTGTGCATTGGAGGTGTGTGAAAAATTTGCGTTTGAAAATATTTTTGGCACGATTTGTGCACGAAATATGCGATGAATATGTAACCAGCTTGCCCTGCCGACGTTACCTAAAGCGTTACTTGGTGATGAACCGTCGACAGGTGTCAGTGCAGCAGTGGTGTAACGAAACCTTCGTTGCTTCCCAGCTGGAAACATTGACGATAAGTCTCATGGAAATAACTATTACATGCTAATCAATGTTGTGAAATATATGGGTGCAGGTGTTCAATAACTATTACATGCTAATCAATGTTGTGAAATATATGGGTGCAGGTGTTCATAGACAGTTTGGATGGGAGGTACATAGCAGCCAAAGAACTTAAGGCGGTACAACACTGATGTGATCATAGCTTCAAGGCATTGGTTGATCACGATAGTTTCAGACTCTGATCGTATGGTACTGGGCTGAAGAAATAATTTGGTAATATTTCATATTTATTATCACCCATGAACGAAGTGAAGGAGGTGATAATGTTTTCATTGAAGATTTAGGTACATACGTATATTACAGTGTATATATATTAGTCCACCCAAAAAGTGATAAAAGGTGTTGAGCAATGATCATAATTTTTTGCAGAAACTCTGGTGGGTTGACCTAGATGTGACCTATGCAAAAGAAAATAAAATTAGCTAGCCATCAAAAATTACGGCGATGAATTTTGTTTTCTGTCCACTCAAAAAGTGGCAGAAGGAGTTGAGTAATAACAATTATTTTTTTCAGGCGGTCCGGTGGATTGTCCGAGACATAAGAAATCACAAAAATTTTGAGTTAGCTGACCATCAAAAATGACGTCGTTGAATTTGTAACATCACCCGGAATGAGGCAGAAGGAGTTGAGCAATGTTCATAATTGCTTGTAAGGAGTCAGGTGCGTTGACTTAGATGTGAACAAGGCTAAAAACTAGAATTGGCTGGCTATCAAAAATGACGGCGATGAATTTTGTTGTCTGTCCGCCCGAAAACAGGCGGAAAGAGTTGACTCATAATATATATATATATTTTTACAGGCAGTCAGATGGGTTGACTGAGATGCGAAAAATGCCAGCAATCCAGAGTATCCTGGTCATAAAAAAATGACGGAGTTGAATCTGCCTCCCTACAGCAGGTGATGGTCCTACGTCACGAGACGTAATGAAACACAGATGACAATAGACAAAACTATGAAACTGAATCTGTGAATTTAACAATATTTTTTTTTATCAATTGTGTGGTACAGATTACGTATTTTTATTCAATGTGACCTCCAATAGCATCAATATCAATGCAATTTTTTGACGACAGGCGACTCAGATCCTCATACTGTAATTTCATCTTGTTTTATGGATTGCCATGCGCGCTTAAAGCAAAATAAAAAAGATGCTGTTGGTTTGAGGAGGTTTCGTATTTGACATTTCCTTTACCACAATCGAGACCAATAATTATGTAATCGTGGAATTTATATGGGGTTAGCTCGAAGCGGTGGCTGAACAATAACAAATTTACGTAGTTCAGCCATAGGGCGTGTTCGATTGAGCAGCAAAATTATGCCTCGCGCCCTCAATTTGCCCTATGCATCTGACCGGGACTCAGGCTTCAACTCGTTGATTCTAGTTTGAGGCGGTGACCTGTCATCGATTACCTGTGAGAGGTGCAAGAACTTAATCTTGCTCCGTAAAATGTCGACAATTCTGCAATTTCGGATAAATCAAGTGGGCGTGGCTTAGATCGACTATGGCAACTCTATCGAATGCGTCCTAGGTACAGAGAGGCAAATTTTCTACAGTGTTTCCTGCTCAGTTTCGATCTTTGCACGGGTACGAGCTCCTGGACGAACATGGCTCTCTTAGAATTGTACTGCCTCTTGATTCTGAACATGATAATCGCATTCTGATGAAATGCGGAGGAATCACTCGCACATCAATTGCAACGGTTCCAAACAACATAACAGATGCAGAATGTTGAATTTCCATCATCGCAAGGACTTTAGAGAAGTTCCACGTGATCTCCATAGAGTTTTAGCGATTGGTTACTTCGTCCGTGATGAGCTTCTTTTCCTCCACAAAATATATTAAATCTGGAAATCTATTTGTTAATTTATCTGTTCCGCTCGTGATTTCTTTGGATTTCTGCTCACTAGCTGCCGCCACAATCTGTGCACTAATAAAACACAGAAAGTGGTATGTTTTAGTTACTAACACATGAAATTTCGTGGTCTGTTTAGGAGTTATGGATTTCCACGAAATTTCTCGTGTTTTTATGCCTCTTGTAGGGAAAATTGATGCACATCATTTTACACGCCAGGATAAACATAAACATCTATATAGTTAGTTGATCCAGCGTGCACTCAATGATAAAAAATAAATTTTCATTAGGAGTTAATGTTATCTCCAAAAATAGTGTACATGAGCATTATCCAATTTTCACTAATTCATGGCTAATTTTGTGTTGCACTGCACTTTGTTTTGACTTACGAATAATATGAACTAAGCAGGGCAGAAGAAGTTAATCGATACATGTTTGGTAGTTGAAACAGTACAGGAATAATTACGTGTGGATCACACTGTGCAGCAATATCGCAACACTGGAAAATGCTGGTATATATCGCACCCCTAACATGTGCAATACTTGAATAAAAAGTTATAGTGCCAGTTTTATGAATAACTAGCACCGGCGTTGTAAACACGTGAGTATCACATAGGGACCTCTCAGCTCGTGACCTATTTAGTAAGAAATGTGAACGAAGTTCAGTGCAGCAGATGGTGCTAGTGATTGGAACAGAGGTCTGCGAACGAAACTTTGTGCATCATGCGATCCTCCAAATCTGGATGGACATTATCGCGGACACTCCGCGGGTAGTAACAAAACCAATGCTGATTTCTGACAGAGGTTCTCATCTGTTTCAGAGAAACCGCAACAATGGATACTTTGAAACACTGGTTAGTTATTTTCTTGATAGCCTCAAACATCGTCAAGCCGTGCCGTTGTAGCGTGGATACGATGACCTACCGTGAGGCGTAGTTCAACATAGCAAGGCTCAGTTCTGAAGGAGTTCTGATGAGGACAAAAGCGCTATGATGGAATACATTCCGACTGTGTGGTGCTGTGTGCGGTGCTGTGTGGTGCTGTGTGTGGTGCTGTGTGGTGCTGTGTGTGGTGCTGTGTGGTGCTGTAGCAAAAGGCAGTTCGTCCGAGTTCGCATCGTTCTGCATCGACTCTTCTGGCAACTGTCTCACCATCGACGCCACCTCTCCTGCACCTTTTGAGAGGGACTCGGACAGTAATGGACACACTTGCTACTCGGACAGGCTGCACCAGATTCCAAACGATGAGAAACAGATAAAATTATAAGCAAGAATTTCAGCACGTAAGGTTTGGACGCGGGGCTAGAATCCTTTTGCTATTAAGACAAGTTGTAGCAAAAGTTCTCACTGCTATTTGAGTGATCGCTAATGTGCCAGGATGGCGGTTATAATGGATATTTTAAAGCGAATATGTATTCATCAGTCTCAGTGTGCCTCATTCAAGCAATTTGAAAAACTGTGAGCCTCTAAATCTAAAATTTGATTGCTCTGAACAGATACCGCAGTTTATTTACGATTCATATTTCTTTTTCTCGTGAACGCTTAAATGTGCAAGTGAAAATATCGGTCGTCAGAAGGAGTCATAACATGAAGTTGGAATTAATCAGCGTGCTGCAACAAACATTACTGTTTCAGAAATGTAGAAAATTTCAATTTTTGGGGAATTTTATCTGGCATGAGGCTATTTTAGAGTTTCAGAAAATACTAAAATATTGTTTGTAATCTTTTACACAGAGTTAAATTTATGCTACCATCATACAGTTACAATACATATACACATACCGGTATTAGTCTGCCCTACAGTGGAATCTATCCTCAACTTGTTAGGTAATGCACTAAAGATTGGGATTATAGGATGGTCGAAAATTTCGTTACAACCTGATATTGCTAAAGAAAGTTGGGATTCGGTCCCGCTCCTTGGAATATTTCATTCATTTTTTGAAAAATCGTAGAAATCGTGTGTAAGATTTAAACTAAGGAACTTCGTTATTAAATTGGCAAGGTTTAATAAGACAATAAATTGTTTTATGAATTGTCTTAACTTTCTGTATACTATAACATGCGCAGCATTAAAACTCATTAGGACATCAACTCCAATGTCGATGTATATCTTCTCTTACAGCCTGTCTCATTTCAGAACCTTCAATTTATGAGGGTTGTAAAGTCTTAAGTTGCATATCAGGCCAACTGCATATGAGGCACGAGGCGTGGAATTTAAATAAAATATCCTCAACGTTTTAGCTTATTGAAGATTTGCTCAGAAGGATATGGAAAATCCTTCAGCGTTGTAAGTTAATGGTTATTCATGAATCTATCGATAGACTTTGTACTAAAGCCCATTGAAATCAGTTGCAAGCACAATGCTTTTCTTTAGAATCACAAATTTATAAATTTTATGATTATCCCGAAGTTACTGTTGACATTTGCTTTAATAGCTCCAATTACAGAGCAAATGGCGGAATCTAGCTACAATTTTTTTTTGTCATATTAAACCTTGCCAATTTAAGAACGAAGTTCCTTAGTCTACATCAGACACACGTTTTCTACGATTTTTCAAAAAATTATGGTGCAGAGAATAGTTATTTACGCAGCCTCAGTAATCATTACAGCGTTTAACTATGATCAAGTACCGAAATTTTTCATGTCAACTGCAGTGAAAAATATTACCTTAGCTATAATGTTGAAAAATTTTTCTATTTTCCGTGATTGATAGTTCTTGGTGCGTGTATCTAGGTTTTTGCAAAAACGAATTTTCCTCTCGGGTCTTGGTTACGCAGGTCTAGGTACGAGCAGCTTAGTGCTGTACTGAATGAAATTTCGTCAATATCCCTTGCAATACCTTCATTTGAATACTTGGAGCGTGTGCTTTACAAAAGTCGCGTAGTGAACAAAGTGCTCGTTATTTTATTACGCGTATGTTCGTAACGTGTTTGAAATCTTTTGTGGACGTAATGAGGACATTGTCATAAACTAAATTTTAATAGCAAAACGCAAAATTACAAAATGAGCACGCGTTATCCACATTTACTAGCTTTCCTAAATTTTACAAAAATTATGATACCGTCGCTTTTAAAAACTAGAAGATGTAGCTTCTCCCTCCTACAAATTCATGGAGAGTGCCAATCTTGTACTCAGGCTCATGCGACTCGCCTTATGGAGATTCCAAGTCGTGGCTGCTTCTTCCTCTCGGAAGACATGAAAAGCGCCAATGATGCGGAAACTGCTTGTCGTGACGGTGGCGCTTTGGCTTCAGTCAACGTTGAAGAGCATCAGCTGTTGGTAGACTACATCTACGCTACCAACCCTGGTGTCAACGATAGTAAGCACACGAATAGTTGCCCTTGGCTTTCATGAACATGGACGAGCATCGGGAACTGATGCCCTTCTCCCTCTGGGCTGTATGAACACGAAACTTCCGCAACAGAATTGCACTCTCTGTGGGTAAATTTAGGGTATATATCAGCCTATATTTAAAGTAAATGGTAAACTTAAAGAGTAAATAAAGGAGAGAGACCATATTCATGTTGACAAATATTATAATGCAATGAATATTCGGTATACATGCCACTGTCATCAGTGGAATAAATCTTGTTGTATTTTTTTTTTTTGAGGTTATACAGTAACTTCATACGATGGTTCTACTGGCCACATATATAGACCAAGTAAGCTTAGAAATATTTATACACAATACTGTGACCATTTCCTCATTTCAATAGGATTATTTCTAGCTAGAGTAACAAGGACCACTTAGGGTTCCAGTAAAAGAAGATAGTGGCAGAAAAATATAAATAACATTGAGTTCTTCTAAAAACCTCTGTTTCTTTAATAAGTTCCTTACTATTATGAGAGAACTATTTCTCTGTCTGGCCGGCTGTCTGAAGCCTTCCTAATTGCTCCTTCAGTTATTGTAGCTCCATTAGACTCTGCGGTCTGGATGGACACTTTCAACTGGGTGAACTTTATGGAATGGCGAACCTTTTGGATGGGATGGTCAGATGTATTAAAATAAATGTTTTATTAACTAAGTGAACCAAAGAGCCGAATGTGGCCTGGTTGATTTCATTTGAGACTAATACAGAAAATTTTAAAAATGATGTTTTGGGCACGAAAACTCACGGCCTGTTAAGAGGAGCAGATGATTAACTTGTGATGATCCGTTCAACCGTTTGTTTGTCCTCCTGTTATTTATTAGTAATATAACTCGCACAGTTATGAACGGATCTTCATGAAATTTGCTCGAATTGAGAATGTTACGAACAGCAAATGATCAATTTTTTTTGGTGATAGGCGAGTCCGTTTCTATCTTTGTCTCCATGCTTAGTTTCGTAAATGTCACCAGTATAACCCAAAAGTGATAACCGGATCTTCATGAAATTGCAGAAATTGTTAAAAGGTACAAATGACTATATCTTGGTAATTAACCGTACATCTGTATGTCGGAATATTTGCTCATCACATTCTTTGTCAGAACACAACATAAAAAGTTATGGACCTAGTTTTTAATTATCAGGAACGAATTTTTGATACCTACTTGCAGAGGTTTTCCGATACTACCTCTGACTGGAACGAGTGAACGGCGTGTGGACATGGCGAAACGGCTACACCATGTCAGGAGCTGTTGGTTCCTCGATCTGGCAGTCGCCTGATCCGAACGAAAACTCGGACTGTGCGCTGATGTCCACGCAGTTCAACGGACGCCTCGTTGATGTTGCATGCAACTTCCTAGCCAACTACATTTGCTCTAAGCCATAGTGCTGGCTGGCTGGCTGTCCCTTCTGGCTGAGAGACGACAGTTCTGTCGTTTTAGAAAGTCATATGGAATCTTACGTCTCGCACGACACCTGCTGAAGTAAAGTACGGTAGAGCTCCTGAGATGGAGTTTTGTATGGGTCATTCATTCATCAGGAAACGTCTACTTTTTGGTTAGAGTATCCGCAGCAGGTACATAACGAAATATTTTCAGTTTACCCTTCAAAATAGATATTGCGGTTCATCCAATTCTGTTAGTTAGGGGTTTCGCTCTCTATTCGCATCAGACTTTCTTTGAGCGACATGGAGCTGTTGGAGAATATTTATATCTTTAATATTAAATGTAGAAGATTTTCTTATGGTCAATGTATTCCTTAACAAATCTTCTTTCGGGAGAAATAAGTAGTACTAGCTGGAAGCTGTGGAAATTCCGCAGAAGAAAACTAGTACTTTTGAGTGATGTCTCAGATCCGTCTCTTCCCAATTTTCTCCTATCTAATAGTGAATGACCTTAGAAATTCTACAGAACGAAAGAATTGTTCCTCAATTATGATGCCCTAAGACCTGAATCATGCCTACTGATTGTGAAAAATATGAATCTTCTATCTAAGACCTATGAGCAGTAGTGGCTCCCTCTGTCATACCGCCACGCAAAGTGGGATGTGGGCGCAAGAAAAAGACAACATATTGTCAATTCTAGCTGTTGTCTTTCTCTTGCGCCCACATCCCACTTAGCGTGGCGGTATGACCCCGGCAGGGTGTGCAGCAGCTGATTTTATAAGCTGGAAGAGAGACACTCGGGTGACATTCAGTTCGGCAGTTACGCGGTTCACTGGCACTCCCAGCTCGATTAGGGTGACGACCTGAGTTTTCCTTAATGGTAAGCTTCTTCCGACGCATTGTGATGCCGTGGTAGTTTTTGGTATGGTACCAAAATACATGAAAAGATAGGAAAGAAGAGGCGAACGGACAAGTGCAACCTACATGTACTGTGCTCGAGCTCTGATAGATCACAGACCGACTGTGTAGCGGGGCATTGTACGTGGCGCTGGGGTGAAGCAACACACGTCATATCACCGTTCTCTCCCCTCTCATATTATGAGGAATGCCACAATAAAGTCATTGGGGAATTATGCAATAGCTTTGTTTTTGAAAGACAAGGGTAAACCTTGTTTTTGCAGCCACTGTATAGATAATTCACATTGAAGTCGTGTGACCTCCGTCGTTTTCCGGCAACATCGTCATTTTGACTTTGAGCTGTTGATGGCGCTGACTGGGCGGTTTCGTTGGCTTGTGATACGATTTTTCGTCGTGTTTTGCGACGTGTACGTTTATAGTACACTGAAAATTTATCGTTACTGAGTGCACGTTTCTTTCAATCTTTGCAGTTGATCGCTGACTTATTCATTTTTTTTTCTACTACGATGAGTATATAACGGTTATAGTTATGTTCCCTGTCAATGGTAGAACTTGTTACCATGATGGCATTGTACCTTGGGTTGGCTTACTGGTCCCTTGAAAATCCGTCGTGACGAAAGGAAGTTGCTCGTGTATACTGCGTAAAGTCCGGTGAACAAGTAACAACTTTCCTTGCCTCCAGCAGCCTAGAGCCAACTCAACTGATCAGTCTGCGTAGTCGTAGCCGCGACTTCATCATAACGTATTTGAACATCGTGCCCTAATTCTTGAAACATCAAGTGTTGTGAACTTATACTGCTCATTATTAGAAGCGATAGTGTCAAAGTTCACCAGTGCCCTTCGCTATGGTGTACATGTTGTGCGCGTTTGGTGGATCGTTCAAATTTTTAAATGGAAAACAAAAAAAAAANCCCCTAACCTACCCGACATTAAACCCGAATATAGTCCAACTTACCCGAAATTACGGCCTATTACCTACAACATCCACCAAACGCGCAGCGCGATCGATCGATCGCGCAAATCCACCAAACGAGCGCAACATACATATTTGAGTAGGAACTGAGATTTTCGACAATTTTTCATACAGTTAAATTTTGCCCAACCTGAAGCCGTGCCGCGGCTACGTAAACTGATTACTGGAGTTGCCTCTAGGATGCTAGCGGCAAAAAAAGTTGTTACGTGGGCACGGTGGGTCTTATTGCTGCGACGGGTAGATGTTCCTGTGAAGGGTAGTAGTCGCATAAGTGTGTTAGCCACCACAGAGCATTCTGCATGAGTCTATGTCCGCATCTCACTTGCCAGGTAGGTAATTGTTCCGAGCACCGAATGATGGAGTCCTTTGGCCGAGTGATGGCAAGTGCACGCGAGCTGTGTGTGTTCAAGAGGACTTGCCTTGCCCCGCCAATCGGGGGGTATCTCCACGACATGCTCCTCATAGTGGACAGTGGAGTGATCGCAGTACGTGTCTCTGGTTCACCTCGTTGCAAATGTGTTAACAATTTTTCTTTCACTGTTCTTATGTGACCTTTTAACGCGTCCGTGCGGCGCATTGCTAATACGAAGGTCACCATTAGGTTAATTAGGTTCACCCAGTTGTATAGGGCAGATTTTGATTTCTGTGTCCTTACTATTCCATTCTGTTTTCTTCTTTTGTGCCTTATTACCTCCTTCTCCGTCATTTTGTTTTTCGTCGACAGCCATATCTGTTCAGTTCTTTTTCTTTCCGGACTTGCTGTTCCGTGCATTGATCCACCTTTGTGCATGGGTTCCGCGTTGCTGTCGACATTTAACGTGGCCCTTCCTTTTTCTCGCTTGAGTCACCATAGTTGTCTCTACGGAGTCTGGAGCAATAATGCAATAATTGTAATTTTCGAAATATTGTTCCTGTAGCTGGGGAGTACTATTGCCAGCGCCATAGGGATAATGAACAATGTCGTACATTTACGTAGGCTTCAGGCATGGCTGAACTACGTACCAGGTTAACTCACGCGTAGGCCGCGTGTGAAGCCCCGCCCACCCTTTTCAGCGGTGACGTCAGGTGGAGAGATAGATAGCAAACCGTGTTAATTAATTCATGCCTGTTATTTGCTTTATAAATACGGTGACCGTGGGCTGCCATGAAGAAAAAATAAGGGCAATCATTTCTGCACGATCACTGCTGTTTACTATGCGCTGCAAAACTCCGTTTACTAGAAACAAGAAAAAAAAAATTCCAAACAATAGGTTGAAAGACGAAGAAATCAATTGCAACATAGCTACGGCTTCTAAGTATCGATATGGCTTATTATGTAATCATCATATCATTTTGCCTGCTAGTGCACTCCGCCGGGGGGAGTGCAGTGGGCATGTTTCCTCTGTTTTATAAGCAGTTGGCTGACGTTCTTGCTCCCAAGCTTGCTGTGATCTTCCGGCGCCTGATACGGTTAGGAAATTTTCCTCGTTGTTGGCGCACTGGGA
>LQNS02015106.1:8912962-8923667 GCA_001587735.2 Parhyale hawaiensis
TGGATTTCCTTTAGCAGCGTTTTGGGCTTCCCGGTGTTGCAAATGCTTCATTTGGGTTGTATTACCTGTCCGTGGGAGCTCAAGCGTGAAGTTTTAATAATAATAATAATAATAAAAATTACCCCGGAAGAAGATGGCTTAGACAAAAAAAGATACAGATGCGTACGTATAATCGGTGGAGTATTAAACGCTCTAGAAGTATTTGTAAGTCCAAATTCATAAACTGTACCTGTGAAATTTGTATTGTAAAGAGCTATCCTCATCAAAATATTACAAATTGTCAAACGGAGCAGTGTGTTTTTAACTAGTTCAAGTTTCATATTTCTGTCGTCCAAAGGCAGTCTCTCGACCAATTAAACAGTTTCCCCATCGACCTACCACCCTTTTTTAGGTTTTTTTTCAGAGAAACAAAATTATCAGGCCAACTTAGCTAGACAAGTGTTAACAGCCTAAGGAGAAAGATTTTAATTCAATTTTCTTGACTTATTTGAGAGAAATTACCGTTGTTTGTGGTTACTCGAGAAAATTTGGAGAAAGAACTGAATTACTTATAATTACTACGTACCTAGTAGTTTATCCTTATGCTGGTGCAAAAAAATGTTTGGAGTACGGTAGATGTTACCGGTGACAGCGAAAACTTGGTATACTCTTTTACTGCTAAAATCCACTTTCTTCGCTACTCCGGATCTTGAGGAAAAGGAAGAAGCTTCAACAAGTTCATTTATCCGTGTTTAAAACAGCCAAGCATCAAACACAAGCCCATTGTAGCGGAAATAATCGTATAAATGACTTAAGAATATTATAGATATTTACACAATACCGTCGTGCTTCGCACCACCTGACGTCATATGAAGAGATGAGCAGAACCGTCAGAAAATGGTCAAGCGATGAGTTAACCTGTTCCGTAGTTCAGCCATGGCTTCAGGGATGCCTCACTTCATCGTCCACCTCTGCTTCGCAACCCTACGACTGCTCCTTTTGATTTCCCATTTTTCTTCATTGTTTTTCAGTCTCCTGATGCTATTGTTTTCTTATATTCTGCTCTTTTATCTTTGCTTCTATTATGATGCAAATCGTTCGTCCTTGTCCTGCTTCACAGTCATAGTAAGCTGCGCCAGTTAGGTTTCCCCCGTCGTTGTCACGCGTGCGGTGCCCTGACATATTTATATTGTTCGCAGTAGGGCGGCAAGTGTGGGGGTTGCTGTCTACTGTTTGTTGCTACGTTTTTACCTACGCAATTACATGCGAGTTTACCTTCGTGTTTACTTATGAATTAACCTCTGAGTTTACCTACGAAATTATCTACGAGTTTACTTACGTGTTTACCTGCAAAATTATCTACGAATTTACCTACGTGTTTACCTATATATTTGCTTATGAGTTTATCTACGTGTTTACCTACCTGTTTACCTAAGCGTTTACCTACTTGTTTGCATACGTGTTTACCTATATGTTTACCTACGTGTTTACCTACGTGTTTACTTACGTACGTGTTTAGTACGAATTTACCTTCTAGTTTACCTACGTGTTTTCCTACGTGCTGTCCTTCCTATGAACTTACCTAGAAATTTATCTACGAGTTTACCTACGACTTTACCAACGTGTTTGCCTACGTGTTTACGTACTGTATATGTCTACCTATGAGTTAACCTACAAAATTATCTACGAGTTTATCTACGAGTTTTCTGTACGTATTTACACCTACGTGTTTACCTATGATTTTACCAACGATTTTACCTAAGACTACATACCTACGAGTTTGTCTGCATAGTTTACCTACCAGTTTACCTAGGAGTTTACGTACGTGTTTATCTACTTGTTTGCCTACTTGTTCACCTACGTGTTTTTTTGTGTTTACTTACGAGTCTGCCTACTGCTGTAGTTTATCTGCAAGTTTATCTACGAGTTTACCTTCGAGTTTACCTGCGAGTTTACCTACGTAGCTTACCTACGTAGCTTACCTACGAGTTTACCTACGTGTTTCCCTACTTGTTAAGCTACTTGTTTACCTACGTGTTTATCTACGTGTTTGCGCCCTCAAACTCGTCGTTAATCTGTCCCTACAGGATCTCCCCATGGAAGCAGTTGAATCCTAGAAGTTTCTGGGTATCACTATTGATAACAGCTTGTCCAGGAAACAACACAGCCATGAACTGAAACACACTTGCATGCGATCTCTGAATCTCCTTAAACACCTGTCGCATAAAACCTGGGGAGCAGACAGAAAATCACTCCTACGATTATACCTCATGCTAATCAAACCTAAACTAGACTATGGGTGGGAGGCTTATACCTCGGCCTGCCCCACTTTTCTGCAAAGTCTGGAGCCAGTCCAGAACTCAGCTGTACGTATAGCTACGGGAGGAATCCGTACATCGCCAATTGTCAGCCTATGAGCAGATACAGGCATCAAGCCACTCTACTTCTATAGAAATATCAAACTACTCAACTACTATGAAAGACTGCATTATAACGTCTCGCATCCGTTACACCCTGATGCAGCGGCTGCGGATGACAGCCCTCACCTCTGTCTCCGATACTTTACGCAGAGGATGCTGTATTTGAGCAGAGACTACAATTTAACACTGGATCATATCCTCCCTGAAACTTATCCACCGATGCATCACAGTATGAACCTGAAATACCTAATCTGCATGTTTGCAGATCACTGTACTCACTACTGAAGAGTCGGACGCCACCACACGTTTTTCGTGGTGTCTTCCTGAACCATGTTGCCACTCACAACTACTCCACCTATATTTATACGGATGGGTCAAAAACTCCTGAAGGCGTGAGTTTCTCATATGTCTCTCTTACCCGACAGTACGCTCGTAAAGAGCAAAATTTTACAGCTGTGTTTACAGCGCAACTTCTTGGAATTCGCTTGGCCGTGCGACACGGGACACAGTGCGATACTCGCTCAATAATTGTTATAATAAGTGACTCCCGTAGTGCAATTACAGCTATAGAACAATTCCGACCCGAAAACCAACTGGTGCAGGAGATCAGAAATGAAATCTCTACGAGTGAGAAAGATGTCCACCTCTGCTGGGTCCCCAGTCACGTGGGAATCCTTGCCAATGAGACGGCAGATACGCTTGCCCGTGATGCTGTAGCAACTCGAGCTCTCGAGCCTGTCCCAATACCACGCTCTCACTTCAAACGTCACTTCCAAAAGATTGTGCGGCACAAATGGTACGAAGAGTAGGAAACTAAAGTACAAGCTGACAATAAATTAAAAATGATAAAACCACACTTAGATGTTGATCTCATGTGTGACTTTGAGAATAGAGAATGGGAAGTCAAGTTGGCAAGACTCGCAGTTTGTATATCACATATTGATGGAATGTCCTTCAATAATGGATGAACGCAGAAGATACCTTGGTCCTGGACCCTACTCCCTAATTGATATATTTCAGAAGCTCTCTGCATATAGAGGACTACTATGGCAATTTTTACAAAATATTGACTTTTATAGAAAGATCTAACTCCACATATCCCTGATTTAAACTATTGAAAACAAATATCCTATATTTTAACGAAGCACTATTGTAATGACAGAGATTCACTATTGAAATGCCGTTTTGAGCATCAGTAGCGGTGAAAAAGTTATATAATAATTATAATAGTTTGCGCCCTCAGAGGTATTTCTGGCTGTCCCTATCCCTTTTAGGTATGGGCCCCAGAACCCCAAGGGATGTCCCGACTGTCTCTTCCGCAGGGAGTGTTGCAGCTGGCCGCAATTCCTGCTGAGAAGGTTAGTTTTGTTAGGTTAGATAGGCTCTCAATACTTCCCCTTCTGTTCCGCGAGATGGGCTGCCGATCGAGGTAGCTGACCTATAGCTGTTCCGCGGGGTTTCTATTATATCCCGTGTGGAGGGCCATGGAGGGAGCCGTCCTGACGGGTACGGTCTTTCTTCTGTCTTCTTGTCTTTCCGTCTTTCGTCTCTTTCCCCTTTGTGGCTTGACTGAGCGAAAACGTTCAGCCGACCCTGGAGGTTTGAAGATGCATGACGCTTTGTTTCCTGTCAGTAACGCGCCGACCACTTAGAATTCGTCTGAGTTCGCTTATAATCTGAGACCTGCCGGCAGAAAAGCCGAGATAAAACATATGAAATGATACATATTTCGTGTCCTAGTGGCGCACGAGTCTGTGTTAAACCACAGTAATTGTTCGACTCTGACATAGACATTGCGTCACTGAGCTCTAGTAAAATTACTACTACTGCTACCTACGCGTTTGCCTACTCGCTTGCCTTCGTATTTGTCTACGTGTTTACTTACGCGTTCACCTACTTGTTTTCCTACATGTTTACCTACGGGTTTGCCTGCAAGTTTACCTTCGAGTTTACCTGCAAGTTTACGTGCGAGCTTACCTACGAGTCTATGTGTCTGCCTACGTATTTACCTAAATATGTGTGTACCAACGGGTTTGCCTGCATTGTCTACTTACGTAGTCTGCTTATATGTTTATACAAGTATTTGTGCTTACCCATGTGTTAGCCCCGTCGCTACCTACGTGTCTTAGCGCCGCTAGTGAACAGTGCAATAACTTGGTGCTGTGGCT
Source organism: Parhyale hawaiensis (assembly GCA_001587735.2). Taxonomy (NCBI): domain Eukaryota; kingdom Metazoa; phylum Arthropoda; class Malacostraca; order Amphipoda; family Hyalidae; genus Parhyale; species Parhyale hawaiensis. The sequence goes on from LQNS02015106.1 coordinate 8,917,530, forward strand.
GGCGCCGCACGTATATTGTTGCAGGTGTAGGTGATGTGTCAGCGACTGTTAATTATCTTGTAGTTTCTAGCTCGTGGATTGGTCTGTAAATCTAACTTTTCGCTCTTGGGTTCTGGGTGCAGCCATTGGCCTTTCTCTTCTTTTTCTTTCATATTTTTTCTTTTGTTGTTGTTAGTTTACCGTTGACGAGTCGCAAATTTTAGGCAGGGTGTTTTATTGGCTGTGTAATAATAAACACTGTCACCTTTTGTGCGTTTTTGCAACTATCCTTGCTAGCTTCGTATACTACACACTCTCGAGAGGCCGGTATGGTGGTTAGTTTTGAAAATTGTGTAAGATTCTCCCCACTACAACATAATATGCATTACTGGAGGGCCCGCGCTGTCATAAAAAGTCAGCGAAGATTTTGTGTTGATGCTGCTTCATTGATCATGCTTCCCTTCATACAACTGCCAACTTCAAAGATCATTTAGATGAAGCTTCACGGTTTCCTAATTACTGAGCATCGACACTGTTATTTTCTTTATCTGATATGGAAAAAATAGTTATATTTTCAGGCAGTTTAGTAAAACTGTAAATAATTGATGCGATTTGGTATCATAGATACCCTAGTGTGTCATTTTTGTCCGATATCTTATTTGGTTATTGAAAAATTTTCGTCGACAATTGCATCAAAGTTGGAAGAACAGCTGATCCAAGAAAATCATCTTTAGGAAGAAACTACGAATCAAGATGCATGAGAGTGCCAGTGGAAGCTTCAGATTTTTTCAGTGCGGAGATTTCAACTTTGGCAATGCAAGAAGTGCATATAGACTTAAGTCGCCCGATACTTTGCTATAGATTCGATGTATGGAGAAGGTACGTAATACTCAAACGGATCAGACTAAGCCTGCGATATCTTCATTTTTGAATTTCAACTGTCCCTGATTAAGGTACACTTGCCATCTTCTGCAACCCGGCCAATTTTCTGCTTATCAGTTTTCAGTGGAACTTGAGAGGACGACCAATGCCTCCAACCTGGGCTAATTTCCACATATCTGTTTTGTTAAAGCGTGACAGAAAATGGATAAACAAACAGATAAATACACATTGGTCTTTATTATATTGTGGATAGTCCTCTCTCTCTCTCTATCGTTCTTTCGTTAATTCAGAGACGTTTAGACTGATACAATGCTATTTAGATCGATGAAATAAAAAACATAAATTTCATAACTGGAGAAAGCCAAAAACTGAGTAACTCAATAAATCGTCGAGCTCACTGCGAATTTTCCTCGACAAATCGTAGCTTTGTGCGCTTCAGCACGTTTCCAAATTAATGGATATCTTCGCACGAATTAAGCTGGGAATAAAGAACCCTTAAAGTTTCTTGGTCGCCTCACACAGAACGATTAATTAAATTGAGCGTCATGTAAACGTTTTCCTGCTTCTTTATTGGCATTTCAATAGCCCAAAGCTTCTCTGAGTTCTAATCCACTGCAAGCTTAACTAATAAGGAATATGAAACCTTACTACAGTAGTGACGCTTGTGAAGCGAACTGTGTTGGCGATAAAATTTTATCGACTTTTTTATACACAGTTGTGTTTACAAGTGTTCAAACACTCTGCATTGCGTATGGGGAACAAAAATTGTCGAGTAACTCCACCCTAAAAATTATTTACTTAACAGTCGTTTTGAATGTGTTCTCCGAGCCAACCATTTGAACCTATGCTCCAAGTTAGTCGTTTGAACATATTGCTAGACCCTCAAAAACACAACCGTGGGACAACTAAAAGAGTAATAAAATGTTAGTCCAAGCTCAGTTGCCCGAACGCGCATTATTTGATAACACACATGAATGGTATTTTCATTCACAATGATTATTTATTCATAATTTTACCCATACATCGGCCGTGCGATACTTGACCGGCTCTCAAATTTGCAAGTGGGACTGACTGCGAATTTATTCAACTTCGACAAAATCCTTTCCAGTCCACAGAATGATGCCAAAGAAAAAGTAAAGTATTCTCCGTGACGCAAGAAATGTGTTAATCAGCAAGAAACACAATACTCTGACTACTCATGGCTCATACGCCTACCAAGCGTCAGCCAGTGGCCAATGAGAAGAGATACAAGATTAGTCGACTCTGCTTTGGTCGCCTCTTATGCCACGTGCAGGACGGGAGTGGAGTTCTAACGCCACCACTCCAGGGCGTGGGGTATTATCCCTTTCTAGAATGGGGACGGTCAGGCAGGTAGGGGGCGGAGTTATCACATGAGCCTTCCGTCTCTGATGCCATTGCTCTGACAATTGATGACCGACTGCCGTGCACTCATCAGGGCCTTGGCGAGCATCTATCAGCATCATGAACCAGTACACGGGGGTTACCCAGTTGAGTGTGTGGTCAAGTTGACTTTATTTTTACCGAAATCTAATGGGTAATGTTAAAGCCTGGTATAATCTAATACTAAGAACGACCGTCGTGTGTTTATATATTTGTATTTTTATTTATTTGTTGATTTTGTGTCACGCTCATAACGACATAGAGAGGTAAAAAGTAACTCTGGGCTTCCTGGTTTCAACAGTGTATTCATCTGCTTGATTACTGTCGTCATCCTGCTAAACTTCATAGAAAACTGATAGGTAGCAAATATTCCAAGTTGCAGATGATGGCAATCGAACAGTATACCTGAATTCCGGTCTTTCTTTGACTACGTTAAAGTCCCCTCGATGTAGATGCAAGCAGCTTCTCTAAGCAATCTCTTCCATCGTGATGTGTACTCTCTTCTGAGACTAACTTCATCCAAACTTCAGCTGATACTCTTATTTTGTTAATTATCGAGGCAACTGGTAAGATATTCTTGAGCGGTGGCTAGCAGGCGCGTAAAGAACACGATGATTTCTCGGCAGCAAGTTATTTTCTCCACTTATTTTGGGTTCTTCTTTCAACAGAACAAATTTTCATTTGAGAAAAAAGAAATTCTGAGTCCGAGTTATATGCCACCCTTGAGTATCTTGGATACAGAGCTCCGTATTTATGAGAAGCAATATCGACTGCGGGCAAAAAACGTCGCTTTTTTGTATATCACCGAAAGAAGCTGGGTGTTGTTCAACCTTGCACGCTTATCTGCACGGTTCCCTAATTCAAGTTGGCAGTTGTGCAGCATCCTACTCAAGGAAGTTAATAAGAACCTTACATGTATAGAAGGGATTTCAACCGTCTACCCTAAATAGGTAATAACCTGAGAAATCATAAAGTCCATGTCCCGTCAATACGCGGTACTACCCAGACAGGGAGCTCCCTTTTATAGATGTAAGGCTCTGCCTTAATATTTTTTCGATGATGCTACAGGTAACACAAGACGGGTCTTCACAAATTCTTCGCTATCATTATTGACAGCGCGGGCACTCTAGTAAAAGTATAATGTCCGTGAAGTTCTTCAGTAAATCAGACAGCCAAAGGGAGCAGTCTCCAGCTCAGCAAAATGAGTCCGGTGGAAGTATTGCTGAAGTTCGTCTCCAAAGATAATTATACGATGATTGCTCTGCTCCTCATGATGCGCCAGCTCCATCGGTGGGAACCGTAAAATTGCCCGATCCTCTTTGACTGCTTTTCATAATTCTCTTAACTTTGAAATTAGATCTCGACAAAGGAAGGGACTGAACTTGATGGCATTAGAGTGCGGGCTGATTTTTGGTTCTTTTAGAATGTGCCGGAATTTTTGGAATTTTCTCCCTGGTCCGTCATATTTGGAAGCCTTGAAGAGTGAATGACACCTGATGGTTTTTTCTTTTGCCGCTTTTTATGAATATTTTTGTTCCTGACGGGAAATGCAAATGCTTGTTCCGCTCTTTTTACTTTTATCATTTTTGCGTGCATTATACGAAGTTTCTGAATTTTTTGAGCTTTCAGGTAGGCAAAGAGCTACACAAAGCACCCTGTTAATTAATTAATGGAACCGAAAGATTCAGACAATGAAATCTGGGGCTCGTTACTCAAGCACATTTCTGTTACACGAAACTCTGACACGTCACGGGCTTGTATTGGAGTCTTTGCTGGGTGACGCAGCTAGATATGCACTTCGATCGGCTTTCGAAGATTTTTTTTTTCTTGAGTCAAATCACCTCCATGGACGAATTCATTTCGACTAACGTTTCTTCACTGCCATAAAACTCATTTCGCACTGGGATAAGTCACTTCCTCAGGGGCACAGGATGACGTTAGTTAAGTTCATCCATCCTATGTAATGGGGGAGTTTTGTCCTCTGGGGCATGACTGAGTCCGGTGGAAGTATTGCTGAAGTTCGTCTCCATAGATAATTATGCCACGTGCCAATAGTGCCAATAAATATCATAAATATGTTACCTTTGCCCAGAAGATGCCACGTTTGACCCCTGAACTGTCCTTTGGAAAAATGAGATGGTGCAGGCTGGCATGAGTCAGTCTGATCTTACCAGGTATTTTAGATGCTAACAACCATTAATTTTAAAATTGGCAAGCCGGTATGAAGATACTGGCAGTATTGATGACCTTTTGGTTGTTTAAACCTAGGGTGGTCATCAACACTCCCAGTTTCTTCATAACGCCTTGCTAGATGGGAAATTAATGGTTATCAGCATCACTACTACCTGTCAGCCTCAGGCTGACTATACTAGCCTACATTATCGGAATTTTCTAAGAGTGCAGTTCAGTTGTCAAACGTGGCACCTTTTTAGATTTGATTTGTGTCCTTTCGAACTTGCGACTGGAGAGCATCAGCGCACTTCTTACAGTGGATTTGGATCTACTGAACTTTTATAAACATACTATGTGTCCCTTCTTTCTTCCTAAAAAAGATCGCCTTTGTAGTGGAAACGGAGCTTTCAAGTACCCAGTATAACTATCTACTCGTAAATTGTTGAGCCATCCCAAATCGTCAGTGCTGCCAATAAGAGACTTTTAGATCAGTGGCCAGCAAGATAATACAATTTGCAATGAGCACAACATATGTATGCTGGATCGTCATTTTCCACAAGAAACGGACGCAATCATTTCAGGGTCGCAAAAAGAGCTAATCGATCTTCTTTATGGAAGTTCATTCGTTCCGAGCCGTCCCTGCTGCCAAGAAGAGATGTTCAAATCCGTAGTCAAAAGTATTATATTGGTTTTCTTCATTTGTAACACGTATCTAATCTGAAGCGTCACTTCAGCGAAAGGATGCAATCAAATCCGCGGCAAAAAGGGTTTATTGTTCGTCTACACGTCAGATCCATAACAGGGCGTCAGTGTTGCCAAGAGGAGACCACCAAATCAGTGGCCCAAAGTATTCTGTTGTTCTTCATCTGCAGAGTATATCCGTTCCGAGGCGTCACAGCTGCCAAGAGGTGGTCACAATCCAGCTTAATCTTCTTAAGCGAGCCTTCATCTTGTTAGTCCTGATTGGCTGTCGGCAAAACCTTGAAGAAGAATCTCTCGTAGAGCCAAGCAACAGCTTAATTTCCAAAGGAGAAATCCCGTGTTCATCGCCATATTTCTGTAGGAGGATCATCTGGGTAGTGAAGTTTCCTTCGCTTTTCTACTTTCGTCTAATGTAATTTGGACTGGATTAGCAAAATTGATCGCTGCTCTGCTAGATATTATGGTCGGCTTGACGTGATCTGAGAACAGCGCTAAGTCAAGACGGTCGAAAAAACACGAAGTGGAAACGAAAATGTGGACTCCGTAAATCTTTGGAGATTACAACTGCAAAATTCCTATGCCTGTAAACAGGGGCGTGCTCATCGTACAGAAAAAAATTGTTAAATATTTTAAATATTCTCTCACACAACTTGTATTCCTAGATGTTTTGCAACATCTCTGAATAATGCATAGTATGTTTTAACTATTGTTGTCCACAGTCCATGTCATTACTATTGGCACTATGCTAATGAAATTCAATAATAAAGCTTAAGATTTTCAACTGTTATGCTAAACTAGCTGGACCCGTGAAAATATTCACGGTTTACTAACTTTATTTTGAGTGTTTTTAAATTTCTTGATGCCGGTATGCTTGCTATTGGATTTTAATGTAATTAGTTGCAAATCTAATTTTATCGTGTTTATTAGTGCAAACATGTAGTTGCCCTCAAAGTAGGTAGTTTTCCTCCTAGGAGTAGTTAACATCCCAGGGGTATTTATCTC
>LQNS02015106.1:8924589-8943431 GCA_001587735.2 Parhyale hawaiensis
ATCGTAAACCAACAGAAAATATAATTTCGATGCAGAGAAGAAAAAATGACTGTCAGACTCCACGGGAACGGCAAGAGAAACTGGAAGAGCAAGACCTTAAGAGGAATGCCATCGCTACCAGCAATTAAAGCGAGTAAAACTTTTGAAAACAAAAATGAAAGCGTAGATATGATACGGGTGAAATGAACTCATGTCTCTAATTTACGCCTATCTATTTGTGAAGAGCGTGACACACACACCCACACACACACACACACACGTAGATACAAGCGTATTAATATATAGATAGCGCTCACATAAGGAGGACTAGAAGCAGCTCTGCATTAACGTTGTACTGCCCTTTCTAGAGACAGTAAACGTGACTACCAAGTATTTGAAACATTTCTGTTATCGACGTACTTCGGTTGCGAGAAATTTTTTATTCTAAGTTTTCACGTTTCATTTTTCGTACTGATGTTTCCTTTGTTGTTTCATTATTTGCATCCAGTATGGTATATGTGTCATGTTGAGAGAACAGAAGAGAGTAGTTTGCGTTGAACATGTGATCTTTTACACTCTTGTTTCGATCGCTTCTCCAGTCAACGCTCGTTATAATTTTCTATTACGGCAGCTTCATTTCAACTCCCTGAAATAGCTCCAAAGTGTGCAATGTTTTCCGTATGGATTCTCTTTTCGTGCCCGACATCGCAGTATATTACATAGGAAAATAATCTCAGCAATAGTCTTTTGTGTGATATAAGCTCACCGCTTCAGTTGAAAACATACTGCACAAAGCTGCAGAATGTGCGGTGTCTACCACACCGAGTCTCTTCTGTCTCTTGACGTCGCCGTGGCCCTGAGTTTGACATCGGAGGATCGCAGGCGTCGCAGCAGCTCCTCGGATTATGCACAAAGTTTGGACGGAGACTGGAGCAGTAAGTTGGGTTGGTGCAGCGAGTTGCCAGAGTCTTGGATTGCCGGGCTGCCTCGCAATTAAGCTATCAGCTATTGACTCCCTCCTGCCTGGAGCCATGCCATACCTGCCTCTGGGTCTGTCCTACAGAAACTGCCTTGGGCAAATGTTATCACCCGCTCCACGTAACCGTGGATACACACAGAGCACGCTCTTGTTCGTGGGACCAAATGGTTGGGCTCTTTCAGAACTGACTGCATCTCCAAGAGCACTTATCAACACGGTGAACAGTCTAGTTCATAGAATCAAGATACTTCAGCTCTTATGGTGCTGAGTGCATCTCTGGAGACCATTATCACCACCTGACCTCACTCAAGCTATACTGGGCAGTACTCCCAGTGAGCTGATTGAACGGGATTTATGTGCAACTGAATGTAATAACGATGACTATGGTCCGTACAACGGATCTAATTTAAACTGAACCACAATGACTCGCTACAACCAGCTAATTGATTTACTGCATATGTTGATTTTATTTTTCGAGTCGAGCAGTAAACTACATCAGCTTTGAGCGAGACTAACAGCACGTTCGATGGAGCACCGAAGCCCGAACTTCAGGCCGAAGCTTTGGATTTATCACTTCGAAACGTGTTCCACTGGGTAGAAGCGACGCGATTTCATTGCGCCTGCTCAAAACTCCATTTTACGAATGAAAATTGAATTTCTAATGTTTCAAACTTAACCTTTAGAAGGTCAATACCTGAAACTTAATTCATCGCATCGAAGCCAGTGCACCTGCTTGAAGGCATAATTTTGCAGTCCAATCAAACTATTAAGGACATCGCCTCAACATAAGGACAGCGCCTCAACATAAGGCCCCATGGATATTGAGGACATCGCCTCGACATAAGGCCCCATGAGCAACGTGAGGCCCTGAGCGCCCTGGGCCCCAGACGACCAGGAGAAATCCTGCAGCCTGCCGTCCAAGGATGTGGGCCTTTCACCTGCTGATATTTGCAACTGTGTCTTTTCCTTCTTAACACCGTGCAGTACAAAGATTTCCTATAAATATATTATTTTATCACGGCAGTGGCACACTATCTAGCGACCCCTCGCCAGCTCAATCCTGTTTGTAAAAGCAACCCGGGTCAAGTAAACGGATTTCACCCAGAGCCTCATCCTTGGAACTCTTGCTATAAAAGCACCAGCGCGACTTTCGCGCGTGTTCACTTGATAGTTTTCCTTAACAGAAAGTGGTTCGTTGACTTTTCCCCGGTGCCACTGATAGCCAATACCCTTACTCGATACTTGTTGCCGTGTCTTAGCACGTTTATAACCTCGGTAGTACTTACGTCTCATAGTTGGACCTGTCTGTAAGACTTGCCCATCCGAATTCACCTCGATCACTATACAGTATATTGTTAAAACTGCACAGAACTTGCCTCCTGTTTCCTATGCTTACCAATAAAACGTACAAAACTCTACGAGTTTACTATCTTCCTGAAAGGAAACTAGGAATTACCACTCGCCGTATCGCCAACGGCAGAGCCGTAATACAAACATCTCCAGAACTTCTTATGTCTGAGGTGTGTCAAGCGCCGAATCTAAAATTGGTCGACTTCATAATCTGATTTGTTCTTGATGTACAGTTTTTTTTGGCTCATCTAGTAGCTTTGGCAGTAGAGGTCAACCTTCATGGGTCGAAAACTGTCTACCTTGAGTACGTGGAGCGCCGTCGAACAAGATCCAACTGATGTTCATCACCCAACCCCACGTCCGGTTGGCCCACGATACGAGTTAATTCTCATTGGAATGCAGCTTGCGACCAACGGGAGAGCCGATAGAGAATTATCAATACAGTGCATATAACCACAGGGGTCTATTATACAAGCTGGAGTCTTTTGGTGTGGGTGGCAGGGTTCTGTCAATCATTAGCGATTTTGTTTCTGAGCGAACGCAGAGTGTCTGTTGACGGCGATTTGAGCGCCTCAGTCGCGGTAGTATCTGGTGTCCCTCAGGGTAGTGTGCTTGGCCCGCTGTTGTTCGTTCTATATACTAGTGACATGTTCTCTTCGCTTGAAAACATGATGATCAACTATGTCGACGATTCCACTTTGATAGCTGGGATACCTGCTCCTCGCATGCGTAATGCTGTCGCCCAGTCTCTGAATAGGGATTTGTCACGCATAAGTGCATGGTGCTCGGCCTGGAGTATGAAGCTAAATGCCAGTAAGACCAAGTCGATGATAATCAGTCTGTCTCGTACACTTGTACCCCAGCATCCCCAACTGGAGATTGATGACACTTTGCTTCAGGAGTCTAGCTCCTTGGAGATTCTTGGTGTTGTCTTTGATGAGAAGCTTACTTTTGAGCAGCATATTAGGAGGTTGGTGTCACGTGCTTCCTCTAAGATTAGGCTCCTGCGTACGGTGAAGTCTGTGTTTGGTGACAGTGAGGTTGTCCGCAGATGTTTTTATGCTTTTTTGCTGCCTGTGTTGGAGTATGTCTAACTAATCAGTTCGGTCGGTTCTCCGTGCCCTGGTCGGTTAAGGTTTGGAATTTGTTGCAGGCATCGGCTTTCGGTCGTATTGGCATGCAGGCATTTAAGTCAGCTGCTAATGTTTTTTTGCTGGACTTCCTTTAGCAGAGTTTTGGGCTTACCGGTGTTGCAAGGAGCTTCATTTGGGTCGTATTACCTGTCCGTGGGATCTCAAATGTTAAGTTTTAATAATAATAATAACAGTAGGCAGTTTGTTAATCATTTATTCTTTTTAAATAAAAGTGTGTGGTGCAGCGCTTTAGAAAACATCTTCTCCCCCCCCCGTGAATCCATTGGAATATTTGTTTTAATGAATATGTGGAAGCAGCACAAATCCAAGCAATGGAAGATAACACCGTCCGTTTGCTTACAGGCTGTGGAACCGCTTAAGTGCTTCGGAGAACATCTTAATCCATAATCTTCTCTCTTCCGCCCCAGCTTACTTGACGTCTCTATGCTCCGCAGATCTGCAGCTATAGATCGTGCTTGCATGACCGTCTCTTCGATTGAGATTTTTCTCACCCTTCTTTTTTTTTCCTCAGTCATCTAAATGATACTGACATATTGGCAATAGCTCATAGAGGGCCGGGGCGTAAGTTCCGGTGTTTCTCTGGGAATGGACCTGTTGGTCCGTCTACTGCCACCTACCTAATCTAATCACCTTCAGGAGCATAAGGTAGGCCTATCTGAAACTTAAGTTAGGTTCACACAATCAGTGTGTGCGTGTGTATCTTTATAGGTAATCGCACTGTGACATTATTCGCTGCTTATATTGCTTCCTTCCATCTTTCTTGGTTCATTTCTTTGACTTGCCGGTCGTGCGCAGTTTTTTTCCATTCACTCAATGTTCATTTTCGCCACGCATTTTCTTGTCCTTCCCATTTCTTGCTTAAAATGCGACGCCTGTGGCTATAGAAGTTTGAACTACCACATCCTTACGTTAAAAATATTGATATAATTCTCTTCTCCGTCATATTCCAATAATTGTGTTTACATTCCTGTCTGCTGAAAAGGTGAATAATTTCTCAATAACGCGAAACTAATTGTTGCACAAATTTGTAGGGACCTATGCTTCTCGTAAAGAATAACATTGACTGAAACCAAATTGAAGAAATAAATGGAAACAGAAAAAAATTTATGAGAGGTCATTTCGTTCTTGCGTATTTTCATTATCACCATTTTCTTGTGTTCGAAAATGTTCCATAAATATTAATAAAATATTATTTTTCCAAAGTTTTATCAAATGTCAATATCTGTGTATAACCTGCTCATCGTTGCCGTAAAAGCTATAATTATTGTGATATGCTTGAGCCGAAGCTTACAACTGAAAAAATATTCATTTATTCTCGAAAAAAATTTCACTATAATCTAAGATCAACTTCACAAATCCTTCAAGGATGAGCAAGGAATTTAACATGCATAAAAATTTATCAAGCGACAACAGCTGTACACTTTGACAAGTCTAGTAAAAAAAATTCTCTTGGTTCCCCAAATGAAAAAGTAATGATTATCTAAGGCCGATAGACTTCCCAGTGAAATTTGATAATTGCTATACATAATGCTGTCTACCTTTCCATACAATAACCTTACTGCATCTCTTAGCCCCAACTCTGTAAACTGTTTAGAAAATAATGCTCGACTCAATCTCCCTTTCTCGAGTCAGCCCGTCTCTTTTTGCATTGAATTCTTCTCTCCAAGCCGTTGTGTTTTACCCTCCTCAAGTTAACTTCAATTCACGTGTTTCTATAAAGTTATGGACGGATATTCATGGCATTTTGCAGGCGGTGTGGGCCCTATCCATCTTGTCCCAGACACCGAGGCTTAACTTCAGACGTGCAGCTTTTTAAGGGTCCGATTCTTTCCTAACTCGCAGAGTAACGCGTCTCGTTCCGGAACTTTCCGTGATACGTGTAAAAAGAAGACAAAAGGAGCAAAACACTGGCCATGGAGGCAAGAGTAGCCGAGCTACACTGTATGGTCCTGATACCAACCCTCAGAATATTATGCAGTCAGTCTGGTGTGATACGTGGAACACGTTGAAAATAGGGAGCTACTCCCTGGCTATGAGCGCTAATTCAAGTAGGCGAGCTGTACAGTGTAGGCTGCTGACACCAGCCCTCAGAATATACTATGCGAAGTACGTGTCACGCTTTACTGCAAGTTATTTTTTTAAGAATAGTTTAAGCTGAAAAACAGAATACTAAAGTGATATTCACTGCAAGGATGGTTTCCAGTAGAATGACATATTTTCAAAAACATTTTATTTTCAAAAAGAAGTAGACGCTGAGTTATGTAATTCTATGTATTTGACACGATTTCTTATGTGTCGTGCTTAATTGCAGATATCTAAAATGTTCAGTTTAGGTAAAGTAAACGAGTTATATTCTTTGTATCAATACTTAGCTCAAATAATGAAACAGAGAGAACAATTGGAACATGACATACATATGTCAGCAGTTCACTATGTGAAGATTGTCTACTTTAATTGCCGACGTGGTTTACTTGTTTAGATATGGCCTTGAATATTCTATTGTCCATTGAACCAGTCAGTCCTTTAAGCTCAGCCAGTGTTATCGACCCAGCAACACTTTGGATCTTCGGCCAAAGAGTCTCCTTCGATATACACTGAACACCTCCCTCATGCACTTTCCTCTTTAAGATAGGCTACAGATGCTCGTTGGGGTTCAGGTCAGGAGAAGCAGGGGGCCATGTCATGAGATGTGCCTCTTCGAGGTTTAGCCTACCTACTCAGGAACGCCGTGGCGGAATGCGGTGTTGCATTATCAAACATGAACATCAGCTCATTTCGGCGTGTAAGTTGCAGGTCTTCTAACCATGGCCACAAATACTATTCCAGAAACGGGCAGTAGGTCTTGCTGGTGATTTAATTAATTAACACCATCGGGCACTCGAACTAGTCCTATCTCGCCACGGGTGATCCTTGCCTAGAACATTACTCCACCCAAACCCTGCTGACGCTGATGTTGAGTAGGACGAGGTTCTCCAAAAAGTAGCCAAAGCTTGGCTCTTCTAAGTTAGCTCGAGTCTCATTCGTGAAAAAGGATATTACGGAAGTCGTTTTTCTTGTATTTCTTTTCCCATGCGATGTGTTTATCCTTGTGGGACCTGTTGAAAAGGGGTCGGAGAATGGGTTTCACATTGTTGGCCACCTCTTTGAGAACCCTGCACAAGGTATACTTTTCGACACAGGTCCAATCCCAACTCCTTCGAGTAAGGCAGCACCGGTTGGTTTGGGATTTCGTACAACCTCCTTACGTATTCTTCCCTTATCCCTCTTGGTTGTCGTCCTTCGTTTGCCTTTGTGCTTCCTGACATTGATGACAGGGTTCTTCATGTGGTACTTCAATGTCCTGGGATCACGTCCAAGTTCTCTGGCTGACTCCGCCACCAAACATGATGTACAAGCTCTTAGACTATTTGCTCCTTCTCTGTAGTAGTCAATCGTCGTTGGTTCTGCATCTTGCCCCACCTGCAATAAAGCGTGACATAAATACATAAAGTCACACAACTCGGCGTTTACTGCATCAATCTTCTTGAAAATTTATCCCTACTCAGATTTTGGTGGAAACTTTTCTGATATTGAATATCATTTTGGTAATGTGTCTTTAAACTTAAATTATTCTTTTAAAAGAATCAACCCCCAATAAACCTGACACGTACTTTATTCGAGTGTGTTAGTGTAAATAGAAGACAAAAGGAGCGACACTCAAGCAGTAGAGGCAGAATAATCAAACTATACAATATACTGATGCCAATCATCAGGAGATACGAACTTAATCAGGATAATGAAACAATAGTTACAAAGTGTAAGCAGGTAATAGATTAACGTAAGAAAGAAAAAAAAATATGCTGAGACACTTAGATAAATTGTTAGCATACATGAAAAAATTCCTGCCACGGAGTCATTTTCTTTGTTACTGGCTTCCAATATATGGTACGACAAAGTGCAATATTTAACGACAGTTATGTCCATAGATACGTGTGAGCAACGGGATCTGATATGAAAGATAATCAAAAAATATTTACCAAACCAATGTGTTTTGCATTAAGCATAACTACATAACACACAAAACACCACAACATCGACTTTACTCATGCCAAACAATACAAAAAAAAACCTCACTGAAGAAGGAAATGAGCATCTAAATGGATACACAATACGTCTTTATATTAGTTCTGACTTGCTACGTACTAGTGCGCGTCTTGTACAACTTCATAGCACCTACTCTACTCTTGCACCCTGCGTCCCCCGCCCCCTGTCGGCAGTCGCGTCATGCTGTCCACCCTGACTTCTGTCTGTCGCTTGCGGCGTCTTTCATTGCGTGCATTACTCTAGAGCTACATCGAATTGACGCCCTCATCTATTCTCTTCGGCTTGCTTTTCCCTTTGGGAAACATCTCGCATATGGGAAATATTCGCTGTTGCGCTATCAATAATAATGAAAGAAGCACTCTGAGAGCTCATACTTCTGCCAAACAACGCAATCTCAACAAAATATATAAAACAGTCATGAATCCTGAGGCCAGTAGCAATCAGACCTTCGGTGTTACCCCGGCCTCCAATGCGGCACTGGTTGGGTAACACCGGGTGACACCGATGACCACTTCAAAAATCGTAGCCTTATCAGATGGGTAAGACCGTCTTTGCTACAAACATTGTGTATGTTTGTAAACACTGTGATCGATTGATGTACGAAAATAAAAGAAAAAATCCATCACTGTCAAAAGTTGGCTGAATTCTAGCTTTTAAAGCAATTTTACGATTTATTCTCCGCTTTTTAGCGTAAAATACTGTACAGTCAAAATAATGTTCCGAGCTTTCCGCGCATTCTGCAACACTGTTTTGAAACTCTTGAGATCTCGCTGCATTCACCGCAACACGGTCTGGTACCGGGAGCGTAACAGCGGCGTCTGCTTGCAATTGCTACACGCCCCTGATATGTTTTTGATCCGTACCAAACGTTGATAAACTGTTATTGTAACATTCCTAGCAGTTTCTGTAGATTTCTGGAAGATTCGATCATAACTTATTGAGTTATGTTCTGGCAAAAAAAGGAGACACACCCACGAATGGACGAATAGATCATCACCACAATCTGGTCATTATAGTCTGACCATTTTATCAAGGCAATTCATTCGTGGTGCCAATTCTATGGGTATTTTTAAGATTTCTCTATATACAGGTAGTGGGCCGGGCTAGGATATGGGCCGAACAAAATCTCAGAAATGCCCAATGAATTGGCAACGCTATGGAGGAATATGACCACGACCGAACAGCCGTGATAAATGGTCAGACTATAGCTCCCTATAACATTCCTAACAGTTCTTCCAGAGTTAATGCAGTTCTGTTTATTACTTTTGAGTTGTGTTGCTGGCAAACAAAATAATAAACATCGAGACAAGCAGACAAACGAAAGAACGGATCTCCACAAAAATCTGGTAATTTGGTCCTAGTGACATGTCTAACATTTCCTCCAAATTTCATGAAGATAAGTTCATAATTTTTTGAGTTACGTTGCGGTAGTCTGACTCGTGAGGAAGGATCGCTACTTTTGCGCAGGCAGCTAGCTGCCATGGCCAGTCACTAAAGGCCGGTCAGCACGAGTCAGAAATGAACCATGACACAGACCAGCATACAAAGAGATTAATAAACATCCAGAGGAACGGACAAAAACACAATGTCTTTGACGGAGGAATGACATATTCTAAAACGTCACATCAATAGAACTGTTCTTTTTTATTCATAGACAAACAGAATCCAATTAATTTTTGCAAAAAGTAATACAGTAGTGTATAATGATGCGAATCCTTCGCTCGTGACCTTTCACCCTCGCGACCTTGCGCGTGACCTTCACCTTCCGGTTTAGGACGGCCAATGCACTTTCGGTGTAGCGGGGGTTAGGGAGGGCGCGAACCGAAAGTGGGCGGGACCTGGGAAACCGGAAGCAGGCGGAGTCCAGAGATCAAAGGTCAAAGGTCACGAGCGAAGGATTCGTATCATTATACACTTCTATACAACGTAGAGCCACCTGAACTAACATGGTAAATTTATAGTAGCTGTCTTGTCAGTGAACAAATTTTTCGATTTCATCATGAAGTTCAGTGCTGAAATAGGGAAATTAGTTATTTGTAATACAAGATATCGGATTAAAAATAGAAGCGATTTTGCCGAGCATTTAAATTATTGTCAAACCGCTAGGTTTTTCGAAACTGTACCATCCTAACAATTTTTTTTGTCATTATTACAAGGTTTATGATTTGAAGGCGACGGCGCCTTTGCATAATTTTCGTATGACCTACGATAATTGTAAACTAGCTCAATATCCCAATACGAGTGGACGTTCTGCATGTACGTCAGCATTACTGTAGTAAAGTTTGGTTAAGGTAAAAAAGTCAACTTGACTGCTCCTAGTGGAAAACCCACACCCACTGGTTCGTGCTGCAGCCATAGGCAACTGGCCCCAAGAGCTATGGTGTCATCCACGGTAGCCTCCTAAACAATGATCTGCTCAACCCCCCCCCCCCGGCCCCTCCCCATTTCTGGCCCGGGTCAGTATCCTCACAACAGCATGCATGTCCTGACTAAGCAAGTCAAGCATCAGAAGAACTCACCTACCTGGTTGGCGGGCAAACAAGCGACGCTCAGTCTCATTGATATCAGCATTCTTTAGCCTACCGCTACTACGGCAGGCAGTATTCCAGTATAAACTTTCATCAGCAGTAATGTAAAAACCTCCTAATCAGTTGATAGTAAGTAGGAGATGCAACAACCATCTCTTGCTTACGGGACAACAAGTGAGCTAAAATACAGTTCGCTCTATCTGAGCGCTTTGCCCAAATTACATCTTTCGAACTTCGACGCAACAAATAGCATTTAATGTCGCACCTATTGATATTTGATGCACTGACATGATGACATGTTGAGGACAAAAGTAGAGAGTGCCCTTTGATATACGCTAGTCACAAGCTGGATCAGAGAATTCTCGCGTGGCAGTGTTGAAGATTACCCAAGGTCAGGACGGCCCCCAAATGCAACAACCAAGGATAACCTTGACCTTGCTCTACAGATGGTTATGCAATATCATCGGATATCATATCATCCGATAGCAGTGATCCGTGACCCTTGGGATATCCACTGAGTGAGCAGACAAAATTTTGATTAAAGAAGTCGGATTCTCAAAGTTTTCTGCATGGTGGGCCCCTCGTCGTTTGATACCTGAACAGAAAGGCACCAGGTGCACTGTACACAAGTGCAATCTTGGTCTATTCGAAGCTGATAAAGACGATTTCCTTGCTCAATTCATCACTATAGATGGAAGCTGGGTTCATCACTACCAACCCGAAACCGAAGAACTTTCAAAGCAGTGGAAGCACTCGTCATCTGCGACCCCAAAGAAGACCAAAAGTTGTTCTTTCAGCTGGCATGGTTGTGGCCTCTATTTTCTGGGATACCCAGGGTGTCATACTGATCGAATACCTTCCGAAGGGTCATACAGTGACTGAACAGCATTATTGTGGGGATGTATTCAAAGAAAAAGGCCAGGAATGGCAACAAGAGTTATGTTCTTCCACTGAAATTATGCATCAGCTCGCACCTGAGTGGGTGACATGGCAACAATTCGCCATTGTGGACGTGGATTCAAACTTGTTCCCCATCCACCTTATTCGCCAGACCTGGCCCCCTCCGCCTTCCATTTTTAACCCCCCCCCCAAACAAAAGCCTTGGCTGGTTGCTATTTGGTCAATGATAGATTAGCTAGTGGACAATTAATGGACTGATAAACAGGCAACAGGCCCATTCCCTTAGAGCATCCAGGATTTACACTCCAGCCTACTAGGAACTATTGCCATTACGTCAAAATAATAGACATTTGAGGAAGAAAAGAAGAAGATGAAGAGGGGAAACTCAGCCACAGAGTCGATCCTGCAAGCACAGTCACTTGCTGCAGATTCGTGGAGTTCGGGGGTGTTAAGTAAGTTGGGGCATGACAGAAAGTGAATTACAGCGGCGTAGACTTTTTGGCCGTTACAAGTTTGGGACTCCTGGAGGAGGAGTCCGTAACTGTGAAGGATGTTGCTCCCGGCGCTTGTCAAAACAATTTTTAAACGCATTGGCTGACTCTGCATCGACATGTTGGGACTGGAGGGAGGGGGGGGGGTGTGTATTCCAAATGTTCATTATGCAGCACTGGAAGAACTACTAGTTGAGAGTAGTTTTTCGATCTTTATAGTTGAGCTTCTGCCCGTTGTTTCGCTGGCGAACATTAACGTCTCTGTCAAAGTTCATGTTGTCGGCACGTCGTTAAAGCAATTCATGTATTTATAACTTTCTATTAGTTGCCCCTGAATTATCTTTGCTCGAGAGAGATAAGGCCCACTTCCCGAAGGTGAAAATTGTATGGCTTCTTTCGCAGCTGAAGTTTCAATGTTGTCGCTCTGCTTTGGATTCTCTCCATTTTATTGATATCTTTGCACTTGTGTGGCAACCAGAATTGAATAAAACATCCTAAACGAGAGCGCACTCGTGCTTTGTACAAAGGAATGATTATGTCCTTCGATTTTTGTTCAAAATTCCAGGTAATGAATGCCAGTACTCTGCTTTCGTCCTTAAACTCGTCCCTGCTCTTTCAGATCTAAAGTAGCGGAACCGGCACTGAAGGCTGAAGTTTAGGACAAGCTAATGCTTCTGAGATCAGCTGATCTCGATGGAACGGCCCTAATTGATGATAACTTTACCACAGGCTAAGGAAGACACAGCCTGGCAGTTCTCCAGTATTTCTACAAGAAAATTTTGGCTGAATGATGACGTCACAGTCATCAGTTTGCTTTCACCATAAGTTGGTATACATGATACGAGTTTCGTCTACGTACATAGCTCCAGCCACTCGAAATTTCGTCGATGCTCTATGGCGAAAAAACTCTGAACGCAGGATGCTATTTATTATTAAATCATTCTGAGTCATTCTACTTTCTAAGACAGTAAGAATATGCGATACAGTTTCTCGATCAAATTATACTAGTTAATACTAGCGGGACCTGTGGAAATTCCACTGTTAGTTACTGTTCTCACTGTATTAAACGTATCAATCCTAAGCTAGGCTATCATAGCTCATTTTAATTTGACCTATTGCTGCTCTTCTAACCTTACCTACTCCCTCAGTAACACCACTACCCTACTCTCTTGATTTCTATTAAGTTTCAATTCTCATTGGTTCCTATTTGGAATCGGTATGTGTTCATAGATTAGGTTTTTATCATGCGCACAGAAACATCTGTTCCAAGAACGTGAAGCGCTTCTGTGTTCCGACTCGTTTGCAACAGCTAGGCTTAACGTAGTTCACCGGTAAACCTTGCAAATGTTCTACCAGCAAAGAATTCGCACTTGTGCATCATGATTGAAACATGAAAGACAGCAAAAACAAATATAGGAGCCTCACTCTTCGGAGGTATTTCTCCCATTGCTCTTCATCTATATGTATGTATACGCCTTCGCTGAGCAATTTCTCATCTTCTGCAGGTAATATTATTTAGCCTTTCACATGCTGAACAATGCCATTTTTTATCGGTTTATCTGATGATTTTAGTCGTATAGCGTGACCCGTTGATGTTCCATATAGTATCCCATCATTTTTCTGTTCTAGTTTGTGCTATAACTTCACAATATACACCAGACTTAGCCCATTTTCAATAATGGATTCTTGCTGTCGAGCCCCATTTTCTGTTGGTTTACTTGATTTCTTTAAACAACATACTTTCACTTTAAAAATGCTTTAAAATGAAGCAGTCTAGAACAGTTCGCCTTGCGCCGTATCCAACCTACGAATTTCCTCATATTTGGGTTTGTCATGCAATACCAGCAAAGTGGAGATTCTATGATTTGGAAATACGTACGTATGATGCGTGTAAAATGAACTTCTGTCTTTGCTTCGAAAGTGACCGAAAATTGCTTCAAGAGCAAGCAAAAAAGAAGACAGCTGTGGTTGAACTTGCTTCCAGCGAAAATCAGAGCTTCTCACAAGTTGAATTCCCCCAATTTTATATTGAAAAGTGTAACGTGCCGACACATGGACGGACGTACGGACGGATGCAGCCTCAAGCAGAATTATAATATAGCTTTGCTAGTTCTGCTCAGTCCAGATATTTCTCTCATTATACGAAACTGTTCATGGCACCATAGGCGTACGGGGTGAGGTTTGCTTTGGGGGGAAACGCCCAATTTGCCCGAATTTTACAAGCTCCAATAACTTATCTAATTTGCTATGATGGGAGTGAAAACCATCTTGTATGGCTGCTATGTGACGAATACTGGGGCATAATTAAAAATAAATCTTGCAAAATTACGGGTGTGGCGAATCCATTTTATTAGATACTCTATCTATTCCCATTTATCGTTACTTGCTGATACAGATGCTATCTTTTTCAGTTTTATTACATAATCGTTTGTAAAATGCGGTTTTACCTGATTTATAAGCGATCACAGACTGTGTAGGACTTTATCAATGTTTTATCCATTATCTATTACATTTTCAAGGAATCGTCCAAAATTATCAATAAGGCTCCTCGCAACTTCGTGCCTTCAATAGAGTTCAGCAGGACTTGTCTAATGGCTTTAGATCACATGTACAGTATCATCAAGCATACTCGTTGCCTATCCGTAGTGATGTGATGCTAGGTGAAAATATGTATTTATAAGCGATGACTAATCATTCGGGGTATTGCAGTTAGCGGATTACTTAGCACTGGTATGTCGCTTAGCGCTCCAAATGCTAGAAGGATCACCAGAACAATGAATAACACTGGCCAACGAACAAGTTTTTATGTACAGTTTCAGGTTTTTCAACTAATACAGGGAAACTTCGTGCACTGTATACGAAAATAGTACCCGTATCTCTGCATCAGGATAGATTTTTGTGTTCAGCCGATTACCAAAAGAAAAAAGATATTCTGACAATATTGTTCCATATCGAATGGGTGGTCAAAGTCGATTCAGGCTTAATTGGATGAACTTAAATTGTTCAAATTTCTGACAGATGCGCTGGCTTCGACCCCGTGATTTGAGTTTCAGGTGTTGACACTTGATGACTTGTGAGACTTCTAAAAACTCAATAATACACCGTAAATGGAGTTGGTAATGGCTCGACATAGTATGGTTGCTTCTATGGTTTGTAACGCGCTTCAATGCGGTGATGCCAAAGTTCCTGTCAGCAGTTCCCGACAAGTCAAGTGGGGTGACTTTGGCTTCGATCGACAATAACCGTCCATTTTATTTAGAACAGTGTAACACTTGTGTAACATTTTGGTTGATTTTAAGACTTGTGACTGGATTCCTGTTATGAGCATGGTATGTGCCGAAGATGTAACAAACTGCAAAAGTCGTATTCTTTCATGACCATGATAAAACGTTAACCTATTATTCGTCATAAAGTGTGATAGATGGCCTCAACATAACGTTCACTGCGGTGGCAATTGTCACCATCTCATAAGGCAAATATATACGCACAAGTACACGAAGCACACAAGTATTGTCATGACTTTAAAGCACTTGAAAATACGAGGGTCGTTCCATAAGTAATGTCTCCTTTTTTAACTGAAAAAAGTGGAAGCGCTACGAAGACAGAAGTTGCACCAATAAAACGAGCGACATTTTTTGCTCCAGAATTTAGTGTTCAGTTTAGTCACCGCCATTCTCAATGCACTTTTGCCAGCAAAGAACAAGAGCCTTAATGCTCGGTCGTAATTTCAGTGCCTGCCGAGGCGATATTTTAGGGGTGCGATTACGTCATGTTGCCGGGAAAACGCTGCCCGCGTCATGCGTTCTTCAGCGGTCCGATCTCGAGGATGTCAACTGGTCCCAGGTCGGGGCTATCGGGGGGTGCGACAGTACCGTCCAGCTGAAGTTTGTCACCTATTCAGTGATCATCAAACTTGTTTGTGGCCTGGCGTTGTCTTGTTGCAAGTGGAATATTTCCTTTTCTCTGGCCTTACAGGGGGATCCGGGCCCCATCCGACTCCATAGGCGTTTTATTCTTCGTTATCTGCCGATCTATGCGGATGAGTTGATCGAGGCACCCTTTTCCGGGGTGGCGGCTATGCATGCGCATCCGAAGCTCACTTTCCACTCACATTACTGTCACCCATCTGAAATCGATAAACCCATCTCCTAACTGTGTTGATTTCAACTGCATCGACTTGGTAAACGTTTACCAGGCGCCGGTGAATGTTGATTGTTTAAATTTTTTTGACAAGGAGTAATTCAATGATACATTCTGTTTCTAACGCACGACAAGGATTGCCGGATCGTCGGTAACTATTGCAGAGCGATGAAACTTTTAGGATAAGTTCAGTCATCATAACAATGCAATTTACTAACCCCTCGGATCCGTTCAGGCGAAGTAAAAAATAGGAAGTATTACTTCTTTCAATAAGACATACCGGTATACGATTGTTTTTGACCAGTGAATTATCGATTTTGTCAAGAGATCGGATTATTTTTACAATCAGCTTAGCATAGAAATCTGACCTGAAAGAGAACAGCGGATGTCATATCACAGTTAGCTCATCAAAATTATCCTGTAGCAGTTAAATTAACTTTACCATAGATTTTATTGATGACTAGTAAACTGGGATAATTCTACTAAAAAATCGGCAAAAATGTGCTGATGTCCCAAAAGTGACAATTCTCACCTGCCTATATCCTTCAAAACTCCAACACTTGCCGATGCCTTAGCAAAACCAATTTAGGCTGTTAGAATTCTTTATAAAAGGTGATGAGATCCCAATTCAGACATGATAGTACTCGTATATATATGTGTTTCAAAAGCTAAAAGAAACGTTTTGAAGGCTTATATAACTCACAACAGGTTGTGAAATTTAGCACGCAAAAAAAATATATATATATTTCTACGTCGAACATGGGAACATATGTGCACATGCTAAAAAAATATGCAATTTGTCACTGTCAGAGTTGGATAGAACATGGTAATTTTGCCAAAGTGATAGTTTTATTACACTCCTGATCCTGCTCACATGTTCATAAATATCACAGATTTTCAATTTTCAATTGTGATCTCATCTTTATTTTCGATAAATGTAAATTTTTTGGTCCTCCCAGAAATTCCCGAATATCCCATGCAGTTTGCCCGAATTTTTTCAGTCATCCAAGCCCAGGGAAGGCAGTTGCCCCCCCCCCCCTCTGCCCACCCGCCCCGTACGCCTACGCATGGCACAACACTGATGGCTGAACGATGACGTCACAGGAATAAAGTAGAGGTAGAGCTGAACTGCACTTAGAAGCTGTCCGTCTGTGTTTTCATCAGTCTGTGGCTTAATGTACTATTAGCCAAATGTTCTAGCGGAATGCATCGGCGAGAGTATGTCTTGTGATGGTTGTGGGTCAAAGGGAACTGGAACCCAAGGTTTGGCTCTCTGTGGGAATTGTCCTCATGTTTCACAAATTGTTCTCTAATTCAAGAATCCTATAGGAGTAAAAACCCCGTGAGAACCTTAAGAAATTGGATTTCCAGCTACATACTAGTGTTGTAGCCCCACTGGTAGCAAAATTGGCTGTTATTTATAACTTGTTAAGACGTGTCACGACGCAGAGTTATGCACATGATATTCAAAAAATTTTGGCTACAGAGAAAACACAATGCTCAATTAATATAGATACACATTTCTTGAACCTCACACTCCTTCAGATTACTCTCCTCCAAGGCTTACGCACTTCTGGCGCCTTGTAATCGTCTTGACAACACACTCAAAATAATTACCACCTTACCTTGATAATACTTCGGACGAGGTTCAGGTGACGTTATTCACGACTTCTATCTTGTGCAGAGGTGATGCTGCAGTCCTTGACCAGCACGTATACAAGCATGTATACTCTTTGTCTTTGAATGTATCCTTCCAGAGTCCAGGATGTTATTCTAACAACATAGGGAATAACCTAAAGTCGCATAGTGCCAGGTTGGGACTAAAGTGACTTATCGACGAGTTGCAGCATGCTGTCCTCCACAAATTAGTGAGCTTTGTCTGAAAACTTGCTGCAATCGACTTGCCAGCAGGATAACCTCAGAGCTATAAAGAATACTTCCTTGTGAGTACTGCGAGTGCTTTGTCAAGAGGATGACACGGCTTCAGAAGTGCGTAAACCTTGGAGCAGAGTGTGCTGAAGGAGTGTGAGGCTCTTCAAAAAGTGTAGCTCTGTGTGTTTTGTTTTCGTTACTCTGTCGCCAAAACTATTTGAACATCCTAGGTAATATACAAATTTTCCTCATCTTATACGTGTTTTCGATTACGTTGCTAAAACATTGATGCTTCATTTAATGCAGACGGTCAGAAAACATATTCTGTTTATGTGGTTACTTGGAGTTACGATCGAGATAGAACCTATGTAAAGTTTGGTAACGCTTGTGTGGGTCGCTTACTATACATACATTGGGCTGGAGGGCTCGATGTCATCCTCGCTCCCGCCAATTTGACATTCAGAAGCAACGGCCAAAAGTCTTCACATTTCGATAGTTCCGCTCGGCATTTCTTGAATTCTGCTCAGCTAGACAAGTTTTGCTCGGGACGAGTTAGCGCAAGTTTGGGTGTGGAGGACTGCCAAGTTTAAGACAAGTCTGGCGCAAGTTTAGCAACGCTGGTCAGTAAAGTTTGACTAAAGTGTTCGTTAAACACAAGAAAATACATCGGCTAACGACAGCTTCCAAAAATGGAGTAAAAAAATTAAGTCAGCGAAAGAAAATCACGTCAAGTTTTTTTTTTCCTTGAGTTTCATTTAAACGCTGAGTCAGTCGGTCCCAGAAAAAAATGAGCTGGAGGCCATTTTTAAATTTGATTTAAACTCTGAGTTTTTGTGATTCTTGAACTCATTGCCAATGATACGGCGAGCGCTGATTGTAATTTCGAACAATGGAGCGAACTGCCGTGTTGGAATTATGAGAGAGAATTTATTTCCAAGCCCACGCTGAAGATAAGCTTCATTTAACATACTTTTACGCCAAGAATTTTGGACTTTGTTGACAGAAATATAACTATTGCGCTGCATAATAATAGACAGTTTGTCGTACAGCACTTCCTTCCCACAGCGAATACTAAATTTTTTGCTGAAAATATAATGGGTAGACTTAGTCGAAAGACAAAGACAAAAGACAAACGAAAGATATTCTTGTGACAAGAAAGACAAAAAGAGAGACGGAAACGGCTCGTCGCTCAAGTAATTATTTTATGCAGTCATTTAACGACGGCTCGTGCCGTTAGCACAGACAGAAGAACTCATACGGGGATTTATTCAGTATTTTCGTCAGAAAATTGGCAACAACGATGACGCTGTGACCATGATCCCAGTGTTAGGGGGACACCTTGCACCGCGCCAAATCTCGTTATAAG
>LQNS02015106.1:8966038-8983647 GCA_001587735.2 Parhyale hawaiensis
GTACCTACAACGGGGCTCTTTGAAAGAGACCTCAATGATCGCTTGCGAAACAACGGTCAAAAACTCAAGCATAAAGCTCGAAGAACGACCTTAAGTCAGCAGTTCTTTCCGTATTTCATGGTCAGCTTATGGAATAGACTCCATTCCGATGTTGTTAGAGCGGAGTCAGTCTTGGCATACATTGGGAGAGACATCCTTCACAGCTAAGAACTCCTTCTCCAGGAGTCGCAAACTCTTAACGGCCAAAGCTTCCGAGGCCACCTTAATCCGTCTTCTTCTCTCTCACCCTCCAACTACACATTTTGACGTCTCTAAGCTCCTCATATCAGCGGCTCTTGATCGTGTTTGCGTGCATTCATGATCGTCTCTTTGGGGATTCTTCCCCCTGTTTTTTTTCTCGTTTTTCTCCAGTCCTCTATATCCTTCTAACATAATGGCAATAGCTAATAGAGGGCCGGGGCGTAAGTTCCGGTGTTTCTTTGGGAATGGACCAATTGGTTCGTCTACTGCCGCCTAACTGATCTAATATAACGGCATACAGCCCTTTGGTGAGGTCCTCGATCTGTTAAGTACGACATTCTCTTCTTCAGTGATGTCAGCGACCGTATTAGCTTAGAACATAAATTATATATTATTATTAAACGATACTAAATATATTGCAAATATAAAAAATATTACAAGGTCATTTCATCATTGTGGCGGTACATGACTCTTCTGTGAAGCGCACGTACATTGCACCTGTCAAGTTCATTTTTTAGGAAGCAGCTGGCGTATAGTGCATTCGCCTCTCAGAAATGATCGCAAAAATGGCGATAATGCATGTTTATTCTTGCATCTGGTACTAGTTTTGATTTGGATGTTGTATAACTCCTGCCAGCGTAAGGTTCAATACCGCAAAGCGTTTGTCTAAGTAGAGGTGTCATGTACCTGCAGAATTGATGGGAGACAATGCAGTTTAAGAGCATGTTCGATTGGGCGTCAAAATAAAGCCTTCGAGGATTAGCTTGTCCGAAACTCCAATTAGAAGTTTAGCTTTGCTACTTTGAAGCGTGTTGTGTTAGATACAAAGCGATTGCGTCGAGTCTCCTGAAAACTCCACTTTAGGGGCAAGATTTAGTTTTTGGAAGTTTCAAGCATCTTCGATTAGGGGTCAATGCCTGAAATTTAATTCACCCGGTCAAAGCCAGCTCACCTGTCTGCAGTTTCGGACTAGTCAAGCCTTGAGTGCTTAATTTTGGCCCCCAATCAAACCGAGCCGTAAGCCCGCTTGCTTGTTCTTCCATTCCAAATAGAGGAAGAAGTTAAAAGAGGTGATTCTGCTTAGTTTACAGTGCACCCACCTGCCTGTTTGACCTCCGATTTCATTCCTGGTTCCCCTTTGGCAGAGCTGCGCATCAGTATTCTCGTGCTAGTAAGCGTATCAGAAAAACAGAGTAAAAATCAAACACTACAGTGAAGACCAATTATACAATTATTTGTCCCTTTTAATTGGTGTCTACTTTATGTTACGCCTCAAGCAGTCATGTTCAGGGCTGTGCTTCTTTATAGGTGAAATTTTTTGTTTTGAAGGGAGGTGCAGCCTTATCAATCTCATTGCCACTGCAACTTTATCTTGGTTGTACGACTGAGGTACGGAGTATTTATCGAAGAATGGTGTTACCAGTACTATGGTTCAAATTTATTTTGTTGTGTGTTCTGTCTCCGAGGGAATATTGATTGTACGATGGAATAAGGGTGGCGCCTCGATACAAGATTCAATCACCATCTCAGGTATAACCAATGGAGAACTGCAAAACAAATATTACCACGTCATTTTTTAAAGGCGGGGTGCACTAGCAACTATATAAACTAGAGCCCTCTCAGAGCGCATACCTCCGCCAAGCTAGGCAATGGTTACGAAACGTTAAAATTGGTTCTGAGAGTATGATTTTCTCTGTATCAACACCAAAATCTGATCATTTGTGCCCTTCAATAGTGTTAACAGCTTCAGTATTTTTCTGAAGATCCGTTCATAACTTTCTAAGTTATGCTGCTAACTAGCATTATGACAAATGTGAGTCAAACATACGAACGAACAAACCGATCTGCACCAAAATTTGATCATGTATGCCTTTCAACATTACTAACAAGTCTTGTAAATTTCATAAAGATCCATTCTTTATTTTTTGAGTTATTGTGCTAACAAGCATACAATTAAAAACAGTGACAAACGGACAAACCAACAGATCGTTACAAAAATTTGGTTGTTTACTCTTCATAATATACCTAATAATTCATGTAAATTTTACAAAAATCCATTCATAACTTTTTGAGTTTTAGCATTAAGAAAATGAGGCAGACAAACAAACAAACTAACGGATGGACGGATCTTTACCAAAAGTTAATCATCTGTTCCTTTTAACATACCTAACAATCCCTGTAAATTTCGTCAAAATCGTTCCATAACTTTTTGAGTTATCTTGATGACAGGCAGACAGAATGAGAGACAGACAGACAAACCCGACGAAAACATAACCTCCTTGGCGGAGGTAATAAAAAATTCACGACGCTAATTATTGTGGTGCTGATTCATCTATTCACTTTACATGCATGACACCTAAACTAACCCGAAGCGTTTTTTCTTGAGCGACGCTTCTTTTCTTTCCTAAAACAGCCAGTTTTTTTTTTTCATCAGCAGCAGTGCTGAGGTGACGTGTGAAGCCGTGAACTGCAGGCCCGCTGGCATCCGTTCTGTTTCGTTGCGCATTTTCCGGCTCAGTTGAAGCTCATTCTTCAGGCCTTTGCTCATTAAGGGTCCGAGGTTGCAGCTCACTAATGAGTAGCAGGAGCAACGTAAATTACTTGCGAGCTGTTGGGAGTTGTTCTGTGATTCACACCGAGACTGCAGCCCTGCATCGCCTCCAACTTCTCAGTTCCGGTATTTGCTTCTTGCTAGAAGCAGCTATGCACGCAGTGCAAAACTCATGCGGGGTCTCCAGCCCAACATTACAATGCCTAGAGTCTAGTATTCATTTTTTCACATTATAGGAAATACATTTTATTGTCGGTGGCAGTCTCAATCATTGCATCAACACTTAAAAATATCCTTGCATTAACAACGTATTACTGATGTATTAAGAAAACGATGCAAGTGGTTTACCCCATCTTCTGGACTCAGCAGAAATGTTCCAGGAAATCACAATCCATATGTTGAACCAAATATTTGTTTGCTGTACGACCTACCTTCATCACTGTACGATGCCATAGCTTATACACGTACTGAAGATTAATGTACATACATTGCATAGCCTGAGAGCATGGAAAATACCTTAATGACCTCCGAGCGACCCTCAAATTAGGTTGGATGGAGTAGAGATCGCAAGCAGGCAGGCACGCGGAACGCGCCGTTGCCTCCCTTGGTCAGAATTAGAGCATTGCATCAACGTTGCTTCCAGGCTCCGCCACGTTTGTCAGGAGGTCGCCGGCAGCCTTGCTGCACACGCATGGCTCCATGGCTATATAATAGGCCAATCTTGCCTATTATACCGCCATCTTTTCTGTAGTTCTTGAAGCTTTCGGTCTTTGTACATTTGCTATTAGACTCATTGAGTATTGTTCCTATGTCCTACGAAGTCCAATTTTAGCATATAACACGTCAGATGGATGGATATCTTTAATCTTCAGGATGGCAGTCGTACATGATTCACCCAAATCACCTGATTGGTGACTTAACGGTAACTGGCTCGAACCTGAATTTAAAGCACATCTTAATCAATCCCAAGCTTCAATGCACTCACCATGTTTTTCTTGACGGGACTGAAAGTTTTACCTTATTTTTGTCTTCCATAACTTAGGAGCGTGTTCGGGAGATGCTTGTTTGTTGAATCAATAGTGATGCCTCCTCTACTTGCGGCTGACAATCATGCATTTTTCTTTTAGTAATTCAACCGAGCCTGTTTTTTTTTTCATAATTTTCTGATAGTAGTGAATATCTAACTGGATTGCTTTGTCGTGAGGCACTAAAAATGGTTAGAATGTACAGATGAAAATTCTTTGGTGAACTGGTTGCACGAACTTGCAGCACAGCCTGGGCAGCTTCTCGTAAGCGTGTGAGTAGTAGTCGTCCACAGTCATTGTGATGTGTTTTTATCTACAGTTGCCGCAGAATCTGGGTTCGGAACTCTGAGTCGTGAGTCATTTTCATTTTTTATTCTGCTCATTGCGAAAAATTGCAATCCTAATGAAGAAGCTATAGTATGCTGTACACATACAAACAGGAAACTATAAAAGTGTTATATTATAGACCACACCATACATTGACTGGACACTGCAGTCGGGCCTCTCGCAATTGGGCCTGGAGGCCGATTTAAGTGTTAATAAAATGAGATCTAATAATCATACAGACCTGAAACAAAGATTAACATCGTCGTTGTACCATAAGGAATGTGTTGCAGAGCAAGGAATCTAAAATCACAATCACATCTTCAGTAGGCGATGTACATGCAGTAGTGGTCCAGGAGGTGGCGTGGGTAGCCGTTATTTTTTAAAAATGTTCAGAGAAAGTCGACTTCGTTCGAAAATGCAAGGTAGGACGAAGACAAATGGCATTCTGTGACTGAAGAAACTGGTTCCGAGGCCTGAAAATGTCGATATTCTATAAACTCCACTGGTTAATGTGGAGTCTTGGTTAGTTACTATAGGACATCTAAAAAGGCTAAAGAATTATCTGATTGGTTTTCGGCAGTGAACTTGATGTTTGGATGTTTTCTATTGAAATATTGCAGAAGTAAATCGGAATCTGATTGTTGAATATGAGGAAAGTGTCATCTACGTAACGATTACAGTGGATCGGGTTGAAATCATTTGGGCAGTCGTTGAGCCAGAGAGTTTCATGATGGCAGAGAAAGATATTTGCTAGAGAGGGGCTAAGTGTGGAGCCCATTGAAACTCCCTCTATTTACTTGTACAGTTTATTGTTTAACATGAAGAATGAATCTTTAATGGCAAGACTAAGGAGAGTTCATCAAAGACTTTGCTGCAGATAATATCAATAGTTTCGTTTACGAGGATGTTGGTGAAAAGGGAGGTGATATCAAAGCTGGTTAAGTAAGCATTGGGAGGCAACTGGATGTTTTTGATGCAGTCGCAAAAGTCATACGATTTGCGCAACGTATACTGGTTGGTTGTAAACGGTTCAAGTAATGGAACGAGAAATTTTCCAATAGAGTAGGATGGTGTTTTATAAGCTGCTAGAATTGGTTGTAAGGGGGCACCGACTTTGTGGACCTTTGGAAGGCCGTACAAGACCCCAGAGGAAGCACCTGAATTGTAAAGTGAACGGTAAGTCGAATCGGTGATGATGGCTTTGTCTAACAGTTTTTTTTTTTCAAAAATCTGTTGATTTTATCGAATTGAAGAGTAAGTTTGAAAGGGTCCGTATGCGAGTCGTAAATTGTGAACTTTGTTCCATCAGTTAGGATTGCATTCATTTATTGATGGTACTGATTTTTGTCTAGAATGGCGACACCTCTTCCCTTGTCGGGTCTGCACACGACAACGGAATTTTCCTTGTGAAAATTAGATAACAAAGATTGATGGAACTTGGAAAAAATTGAAGAAAACACTTTATGTTTGTTGTACGAGGTGTAAATGCCATTACAAGTTTATTTTATTTTGTTTTTTACTTCGGCAAATGAAAAATTGGGGCGCAGTGGTTGAGATTTCTGTCTGTTAGCTAAGTTCTCAAATCCTATGAAATGTTTGTAATAATCTGGTTTGAATATGGGTAGGCAGAATTCCAGGCCGAATGATAATAAATATTTTAGGCGTGGTTGAAGGGTTACATTTGAGTTGTTGAAAATTACCTTGTCTGGATCACAGGAGGTTAGGTTTGGGGATTCGCCTAATGCATTCAGCTTTCTGTTATGGACAAATTTGGTTCTATCTATGAATTTCTTATTATTGGATTGCACAAAGTGAACTAGACTGAGATATTCAAGAAATGAAAATGAATTTTTGATTTGAGATAAGTAGTGCTTTGCAGATTTTTAATGGTTGGTAATATTGCTATGCTGAGATAGAATTTCTAGGTCTAAGAGCTTCAGTTGCTATGATTTGTAGAGTTGGCTGTTCTGAAGGGACTGTCGGTACAAACGGAAACGGAGAAATTTTGGGGTGACTTGATATGCTTTGCAGCAGGTTAGGAAGTGCAAGTCAAGTTTTGATTTTTCAAATTTTCTAAAGAAATTTTCATATTTTCGAAAACTTGACACTCCAGGTTGCCATCCCTAATTCGTCTAGCTAATGGCTAAGGTAACCTACACGTATCCTTGGGGTCGCTGCTCCCCATAACATAGGATGGGCGAACCTAACTAACCTATGGCCCATCCTATGCCCATTTGAGGTGAATCAAAGTAGTGTTTTTATTTTATCAAGTGATTAAAACCTTACTAAAATCGACTTTAATTAAATTAGACCACCCTGTCTATGACAGTACTCAGCATAGTTTAAAGGATTGCAGCACATGGCAAGGGACAACACATTACTGTGCTCAGGTACACAAGGACACGCTGCCCTGCATGAAGAGGTCAGCTCCACAACGACCTTGCCATTCAATCTCAGGGAGTAGCCCCTGCTCATTACGAAGGTCTACTGCCATCGACGCTGCCATGTAGAAAAGGAACCTTTTGGGACCATATCGACTGCCGATGCTGGTCTTCCTGCTCCTTCAATGTGCAACTGCCGGGCGAGTTAGGTTTCTTAATTTGGCCTTGGGTAATTGCTATTTCCTGGACCGGAAAATGAACAGCAGCAAGTCGTATATGCCTCGGCTCGTTTTTATTATTTTTACTACATGCATGAATAAGAATTCAACGTATATAGTTTTTAAAACGACTTAATTTCGTGCGCGTGAAGAACGACGATCGCTGTAGATCGAAGACAGAATCAGAATCTTTGTTATAAAACTCGTTATTATTGACTTGCCTGGTGTGACAATAACGTATAGTGAGTTTTAAAAACTGAACAATTTGTTCTGAAGTAATATTGGTTGTAAATTTCATCACATACCGGTACTCTAAGATGAGGTATGCTCAATAAGCTGGTATAAGCACGCGTTTGACTCACAACAAATATGCACTGACACCACAAAATTAGCCTGACCGTATTCTTTGGGTGCTTTTCATCTTCCCCTGAGAGTAGATGTCATATTTTCTCATTCCCTGATAGAACTGCTGATGATAAATCTATCATAACTAACAAGAAATTGTGATTCATCGACATATTTTTTAAAATTATTGAAAAATTTCCTACAGGTATTAACCCATTTTCTAGCCAAACCGTATACACATATATATAGCGATCTGGGGGTTTAACTGTAAGCGATTATTCCTAAAAACTGCGTTAAATGTCATCGTCTGCCT
This sequence comes from Parhyale hawaiensis, assembly GCA_001587735.2. Taxonomy (NCBI): domain Eukaryota; kingdom Metazoa; phylum Arthropoda; class Malacostraca; order Amphipoda; family Hyalidae; genus Parhyale; species Parhyale hawaiensis. The sequence continues at coordinate 8,973,439 of LQNS02015106.1, forward strand.
TTAGCTGTAGTTTGACTATTACACCTAAAGAACTAAACTCTACGGGTTAAAATATCCATCTTCTCGATAGTAAAACGCGCGTTTTGAGTTTGAGCCGTCCCTATCCCCTTCAAATCTGCTGGCCTGTGTAAGGTTAGGTAGGCAAGGACTGGTTCGGCTAGCGTTCCTAAGTGTTTTTAGTGTATTTATATTAGTTTTTAGCAGGGTTGCGGAGTCGGAGTCGGAGTCGGAGTCGGAGTCGGCCGGAGTCGGAGGATTTGAGGGGGAGTCGGAGTCGGAGTCGGAGTCGGAATCTCACTTGCTCTAGGAGTCGGAGTCGGAGTCGNACTTAGCGTCAATCTTTGATTGGCCTTACTTAGCGTCAATCTTTGATTGGCCTTACTTAGCGTCAATTTTAAATCGTTTATTACGGTTTTTTAGTGTAAATACTAGTGTTTTTTCAGCTTTTAGGACGTTAGCAGAACCAGAGCTGGCCCAACCTAACCTTTCACGTACGTATTCATTGGACTGTAGGCTAATTACACTTAATAGCCTATTGTACCGTAAAATACACCTAATGCAAAAAAATTACACTTAATGAACCCTCTTACGTCTAAACCGTTCATTAGCTATATATATATATATGTATATATAAATATAAATATATTTTGTTCATAGAACCTTGATTCTAGCTTGCTAGTAACTAATATTAATTACTAAAAATACGAAGAGGCTTTTCTAGCTTTCTTTAATTCTGAGAACATCTTGAACTTTTATAAGTGCATACCAACTGTGTATATATACTAATTGTGTTGCTTTGTACTTAAGTGTTGGTAAAGAAGTCCGTAGGTTTTTTTTCTCGAGTGCATTGTTATTACTGGAAACACTCACAGGTGTTGCCAGATAATTACATAACGTTGAGTGAAAACATAGCTGCTGTCGGTTCAAGGGGACATAATTATCAGCTCTTCTTGAGTAAAATGTTTCTTAGTTCTCATCTTTTATTCATTAAGCTTAACTTCTGATGACGAACTGAGTTACAGCACTACCATGCTCAGTGGATCGACAGATGCATAATTTCTGATTCACTAACAGCGGGACGTTGACAAATATACTATTATATATATAAGTAACCTTATTCCGTATTAGACGATGACATATCGATTAGCTACGCTTTGCATCGATAATGAATTATATAATTTTACGTCAGAGTTATCATGTGCATATATGTAACTGTCTAAAACCGCTTTGTTTACAATTTTTCATAATCGATGATCGTAGTATTAGCACTTATTTGTTACGTACTCAAGCGGGCTCCATGGGCGCTGGAGAATTAAATTGACATTCCCAGTCTTTGTCTGCAATCTAGCTGACATTGACCAGCAGGATCGTAAAGAGCTCCCTGTAAAGGCAATGCATCTAAAGTAGAGACCTCGTGCGATCTCTGGTTGGTAGCAGATGTGATTTATCAGGTTAGGAGAAGCGTTAGGCGGATATGAAGCGCGCTCATATCTGCTGCAGGACCCGTCTATGATACGCTCTGTGATTTACAGAGTGTTTTATGAAGCCGTAAAACTACGCATTAGCTCCTCTAACCCACAGTTGTTGAGTAAAATGTCTTATAAAGCCTACAGTCGAATACGGTATGAGCCTTGTGATATACGGTCTTTAAGTCTTTAGCCGTTGTACGAGCTTTGTGATATATTTAATTTAAGCCTTGAGCTATGAACGAGACTTATGATGAATTTAAGCCTTCACCTAGGGCCAAACTTGTGATATAGTCAAGCCTTCACATATACTTGATCGTTGCTTGTGATATATGTAAGTGTTTACCTATTGAACGAGGATTGGAATATTTTGCTTGCCTATTAAATAATGTTTTGGATAGTTTTAAGCGCTTCTCCATTGGACGAAGCTTGTGAGATATCTAAGCCATTACCCACTGAACGTGATGTGTAATATGATGAAGCTTTAACTGTTGAACAAGGTTTCTCTATTGCAACTTTGCAGATGCAAGATCTTTCATCTATTAGTTACCATAAAAAATCCTAGTTGTGGCATTTCATCTTTCTGCGAGCTTCAAATACTAAATAATGCGAGACGCTTTTTTTTCTGGACTAATGGCTGCTAATCTCATCGATGTTAGAAGTAGAATAACGTCGCGTTCCTCGAGCTAACTAAAAGGTAACTGATTATCATTGTAACTAGAGTACCCAGGCTGTCAAATATGACAGTAAAGAATTTGTGAAGACCCGTCTTCACTAAACATGCTTCTGAAGGATACGCTACAACGGCCAACTAAAATTGTCATAAGAGATGTGTGCTCCCTCAATCAATTCATCTAAGCAACACAATCGTCCGCCACCTTTGATGAAATGCAGAAAAAATCTTACATTAACAAGCAGCAAAGCAATACTGAAGTGGAGGACCTGAGAGCGCACACCTCCGCCACACAAGGCACGGTAACGAAACATCCAAATTGTTTCTAAAACTGTTATTTTTCCTTTGTATCAACACCACACTCTAATCACTTTTGCCTTTTGACAGTAAAACTGTTCATAACTTTTTGAGTTAGGCCGCTAACAAACATTCTGACAAACATCAGTTAAACACAGAAACAGACCTACCGATCATCGCCAAAATTTAATTGATCATGCCTCTAAACATTACTGACAATTCCTGTAAATTTCATAAAGATTCGTTCATAACTTTTGTAGTTATTTGGCTAGCAAGTATTAAATCAAACACAGGGAGAAATGAACAAAGAAACAGATCATCACGAAAAGTTGGTCATTTTCTATTCGTAATTTAACGAACAACTCCTGCAAATTTCATAAAAATTTGTCCCTAAATTTTTGAGCTATGGTACCTAAATAGGTAGACAAACAAACAAAAAACAAACAGATGAATGGATCTTCAGCAAAAGTTAATCATCTGTTCCTCCACACTCTTAACGAAATTTTTTTTATCAAGTTGCGTTTTCATCGATATCGATGACCAGGTTGCAGAAGATGGCGAAAATGGGATCCTCATTCCTTTATCTGAATGCATTTCTTGCTTCAAAGACTTCTTGAAATTGAAACAATAAAGATATTTGCAGCTTCTCTTGGTTGTTTGCTCTCAGATCACGATGCATAAATTCAGTAGATGATCAACGAAACCTACACGAAGCGATGATTTTTCACGGGGTAGTAGACGCAATTATTTCTTCTAGCTTGCTGTCTTTCTTTGACGGAGCAGTTTTCGCTTCAAGAGAAAAGCTTAGATGTGCTGAAAGCTAATCTTTCGGGATCTTGGATATGCAGCGGGTAACTTAATTAAAGTCAATTATGTTTTGCTGCTTGATAATGGAAGATTTTTCCGTATGTCACCTACGGTGTGGGACGATTGTGCTGCTTAGATGATTTGAAAAAAGAGCACTTATCTTTCATGACAATTTGAGTCGGCTAGTTGCAGCGTATCCTTCAGAAATATTAGTAACGAAAGCATCTTAAATGAAAAAGGGCTCCTCAGTAATTCCTCGGTGTCATTTTTGACAGCGCGGATACTCTAGTACTAAAATAAATGCAATGTGTAAATAACAACATTACCTTAATGAGATACAGAGACAAAGTGCTGAAATGTGTTGCCACTACCTTTGTGGCGTGAATTCGACAACTCATATTTATATATTCTGACCGATACTGCAAACACGCATGTGGCAAGTGCAGGCAGACAATTTCGAACTTCTCTCCTATAGGACTGGAATGACCAGAGTAACTTCACTTATAGAATTACTATCATGAATATGAGTCACTATTGCAGCGTTTGTCTGTGGCTAATCATTTCCAGTGAATGAAAGGTCTATTTTAATTTTACGAACTTTCATTGTTACCTATCGATCGGGCAAAACCGGCGTATGACATTCGCCTTCACGTACGTAAGTTCTAGTGACAAAAATAGACGGTCAATGATACAAATAAAAAAACACCTTGTTTGGTATGCAAATACCTGTTAAATGCATCTTACCTTGCATTCTATCAGCTTGTAAGTTGCAAAAGTGCATGGTCTGCTCCCCAGCATCTATGCTATATCTGTCTCATTCAGTATTTTTTTTTATAAATAATAAGATGTTTTCACCATGGCTGAACAAAGGTGTTCAGCCATAGTATTCACCAACATCTTCACAAGCCTAAGTTGCAGTAGGTGTGCTGCATGTAAGTTTAATAACCTGCTTCCAGCTGCACTAAGTAGCTACAGGCGATGTGCCCACACCAATAAGACGGGCCTACTAAAAAACTTTCACTCGCGACAAACAATTCATTTTTCCTAAGCTATCGGTCGGCTGAAGTGCAGCATCCATCTTAGGCTTTGGAGCTTCCTGAAGGTAGATGGATAGCATCTTAACGACTGCAGTACATGACACGTGTGCGAGTAGTGAAGAATTCGACTCCCAGCAGGTGCTTTGCTGGCTTGCTGTTTTTAGCTTTTGCTGCGTAGCTTGTAAACAGACGTTGTGTTGGAAGTCCTGTTATTGCGACCGGTCTTAAGAAAAAATCTAGGGTCACTTTCTAAAGAAAAGTGACGGGCACAAATTGTGGGCAGAACGCTCTGTACTCAAGGGAGTGGCACACGTACGCAAGTCAAAAGAAAGAGCTTCTTCAGCCAATCGTCCAGACGTTTTGTTGATCCCCGTAAGCACCGAAAAAGGTGTTCAAATGTTAGCTTTCAGTCAGTTTGGTCAGCAAGTGCCGTCGTTAGTTCAGGTTAGGATATCTGAAATTTAGGGTAATTCTAACTTCAATGCTTTGCAAGCTTGTAATACTCAAAAATAGACACGGCCACTCGTTCGGTCACCAAGAAGAGGAAACTCGTTCTTTTGACTAGTGCGTGTCACCTCCTTCAGGTTTGTTCTTTCACGCGACTAGTGGGGATAAGTTCGATTTATAGCTAATTTTCCGTATAATATGAAATGTATTAGACTACGAACACTTATTAAGTTCCATGGTACTGGTAACAAAGCCTGTCACAGATACAGTTTCACTTTTTACTCTAAATTTTTTCGAACTTAATGAAATCACTATTAGCTTTAGTCTTAGCATAATCATATATACATTGTTACGGAAACCTGGTGAAAAAACATTAAAAAAAATGTCTGTAGCATGTTGTGTTAGTAATTTTGTTGGAGAGCTTTTGTAACTTTAATATAAAATAACGAAATTGGTCGAAAATAGCAACGGGAATGTATAATCTGCAATATAAATAGTTATTCCGAAATTGTGTTCTTTTATCAAAGAGAAATTGCGACTGGGGTGAAAACACTGCATAGTTGCTGAATATCTGTAGAAACCGCTAACGCTGTAGGGTCGTAGCTGAATAAATACTGAAATTTTATACTTCTTTTGTATAGTACGGAGCAGCAGCCGATCCAAGTAACAAGCTTGCAATGCAGAAAGTTTCCATCATATCTGCTAATTGTTAACGTGTTTTCGGTGGAAAAATGTCGATTTCTTTCTGTTTAATTAATTGGGAGATGCAAATTTTTTATCTCTTACGTAAATAGATACAGAAATAACTGGGGCACTCTGAGAGCGCATACCTCCAACAAGCAAGGCAGCGTTAATGAAAATTGAAATTAGTTCTGAAATAATTTTTTTTTCTATCAGCACGAAAGTATGGTCATTTATGGTTTGTGACAGTAATAAAAGCTAATGTAATTTTCTTGAAAATCCAACCGTAACTTTTTGAGTTATGGAGCTGACACACAGTCAGACACACACAGATCAGCCGACCATCACTAAAATTCAGTCTTTTCGTAAAATATCTGAAAACTCGTGTAAATTTCATAAAAAATCCGTCTATAACTTTTTCAGTTATTTTGCTAACAAGCAGAAAATCAAACCCAGAAACAAACAAACTAACCAGGAGATCGTCACAAAAATTTAACAAATTTAATCATTTACTCTTCGTGATATACCTAACAACTGATGTAAAAATCATAAAAATCCGTTCATAACTTTTTGAACTATGGCACAAAGAAAAAAGAGACAGGCAAACAAACAAACGGTTGAATGGGTCTTCACTAAAAGTTAACCACCTATCACTCGTAACATGCCTAACAATCCCTGCAAATTCCATTAAGATCCAACCATAACTTTTTGATTTACCTTGGTAACAAAGAAACAGGCAGACAAAGAGACAGACAAGGAGACGGACAAATTCGACAAAAAACATAATCTTCTTGACGGAGGTAATTACTAGCAAATAGCTTGTCGGACAATTTTCGACTTTCTCGGTCAAAATATTTCTGTCAGTATATATATATATATGTATTATTTATTCACGTTTTATCACTTTCATCTCAGTAATTTCGTAATATTGGGAATAAATGGTGCTTGCTTTGTCTCATATCGAATGAGTGCGACAGCTGTCTCAGTATTGAGCGATAGGAATTAAGTCTTTGTCCCTGTTGCCAGACGCCTAGTATTAACATGTAGAGCTACACTCCGAGAGCGCTGGCCTCCGCCAAGCAGTGTCATGCTAAAGGAATGATAGACAGCCGGCGAGACAAACGGACCGCCGGATTATCACTAAATTTAATCAGCTCTTCCTCGTGACAGTCCTGTAATTTTTGTGAAAATCAACTGTAACTGTTGAGTTACCTTAGTAACAGACAGCAGACAGACAGTTGGACAGGCAAACGCCAGCAAAAACCATGACCTCCATGTTAGGGGTAATAATAATAATTAAGAGTCTAATAGTGGTCTGCACCTGAATAAAAAATTTTCAATTGCAAGATGTATGGATCCTTTGACAGAACCTACACACCTTTATAAAAGCTATCAGTATAATCATTGAGAAGAAGAACTTGTTTCAGCTTATGTTAATATACGGGTATCTTCTCCTGAAATTCTCTTACGGCTTTTGCTAAAAATTACACGTTTTTCAGCTTGATGTGTTTTCTTTTTTATACTTGTGACGAGGATATTTTGCAGATTCTCTGGCTCTAGCAAATGTATTTGTCCCATTCAGTTATGACAAACCTTAAAGAAGAGCGTGGCTTACGTTTTCATTTGTACGTATAGAAACGCGTGTACATGTTTTTGGTCCAGTCAGGCACTCTAAAGCCCGTTGCAGACGATAGCCTTTTGTCCCATGTTTTCACTTCAACGCGTTCGAATAATTCGTTCTGTCGCGGCAAACAAGACTGTGTCTCTGCCGAAAGCTTCGATAAAATATTTACCGTCATATCCGCTGGCTTAGCAAGTGCCACTTGTGCAGTGTCTCGTGTCTTTCCAAATTTTTAGTGAATGTCGTCTCGGAAAGCAGTGCTCATATTTGTTGTGTATGCAGATACAGCAACGTATTGGAACGCTGTGAAGTGAAACCACAGGACAAAAGACTATCGTCTGCAACGGGTTTAAAAATGCACCGAGTTTCAACCAACGTCAATGCATAAGTATTCACGTCACGCAGAACTTTTGACTCGCACTGTGACCGCGTCAGCAGAGCCTGGCCTGGAGACTTGACATTATTTATTTACCTTGCCTTCGCTGCCATGTTGTTGAACCTGTCATCCTAACCACGAGTCTTGTGATAGACGATCGGCCGCTGGCCACCGACCCTTAAGAAATCTACGGGCCGCTGTTGCCGCGTTTAACTGAACCCCAGCGACCTCCCATGTGTCGTGATGAATTATGGAGGTGAGTGATGATTGCTATTGAAGATGTTGCGTGATTGTGATGAATGGAAAGGGGGAAATTGAGAGGCTTGATTTACAGTTTCGCTTTCACTGCAAGAAAATAATGTAAGGATAAGTGAGAACTAATGGGTAACCAACCATTGCTGTCTACTCATGACTAGTTAATGTCCCAGTTGGAATTTCAAAATCCATTAACTTTTTTCAATATTTTGCACTTTCTGATACAATTCCTGATGCGCGCGCGCTATATCTAGTGCAAAAAATCAACACCTTGGTTTGGTTCTGGAAAATTAGCCTTCGCTATTAGCCATGGCGCGCTGTAATGCACAGTTACGAGTGAAAACATTTCTTTCAGCACCAATGCCGACCAGAAGCCAAGCTTATTTCCCATGCAACTTTCTGATGTTTGTGGGGTTTGATTTTTAGTCGTGGTCACGACTATACGTACGGTAGAGGACATTAGCACCCTTTAAACCCCACACACATTATTTGGTTACGTTTTAAAACAAGTACGGTATTGTTATAGAAACGAAGTCAAAATTTGAATTGGGACGTTAAAGCGTTAATTTAAACAGCAGTGCCCCTCGCCCCCCCCCCCCACTCAAGCGCAGGAGACAGAATCCTGCATGGGATGTTAGTTACCTCTTGATTATCGTAAGAACCATAATCGAAATGACTATTGAAATTTCGCAGGCAGCCCGGTAATATTTGATGAACAGAAACCTGAGCTACAGTATTAGCCGATGTAAGTGATTGCCACGGGCTGATGCAATGCAGAATTTGTGTGCGCCCAAAACCTGCTTTCTGATTTCAGTTTATGGAGCAGCATAAATTCTGTTAGGGGAGTGACTCACTCTCGGCTGCCCCCATTCATTTTATTATTTTTTTTTTGCGGAGCGAATCCATTATAATAACTACTGTGGCGCAATAAAACGAGGCGAATGTGGTCCAGAGGTGTATTAAAGTGCTTATAAGTTTATAATGCATCATAACTCTACCCACAGAATAACTCTATGTGTTGAATCCAAACAGGCAACTGTGATACAGTTTGACAACGATACGTGTACGTACCGTGTTCTCTCCATATGCGTCTATTTTAAGGCACTTAATCACATACCGTTAGGCCATACGATGCAAGAAAATAAGCGTAGATTTCTAAGTGAAGATTCTGCAAGGTTTCTTAACGGTGATCAATTGATTCTTTTACTTTTTTAATACTTTTGGGTATTCACTGAAAAGGGTCACGTTGTGAAGAAGCTGTTACGTAAAAGTCTATCTTCAGTTCTTGGGTTCTTAATTGACAGTATTCATTATTAGTTACATCTTATGGGTACCGGAATCATGTGCCAGGAGCATGCCACCCGATCTCCAGGCGTAGGAAATTACGAATTTCTTACCATACTTAGACGCCAGTCAAGCTGTCCAGTAAAAGATTACTTCGACGTTCATGCGAAAGAGGAATAACAAAAGTTTGAAGAAACCACGATGTGTTTGGATATTTTGAATGGTTACGAACTGATGCTGTGGTGCTGCACCACCGACTTACTTGGCATTAAGACCTGATATAAACCTGTCAAAGTATGTATGAAAAGTTCACAGTTTATCATTACATGCGATGGTGCTATCAGTTACTTCTGCGTATATTTGCATTATGGTTGTAATGTTTTCTATGTAATCTTTACTTCGTTTATTTTGCGGCATTGAAAGAAGTTCTGCTTCCCTGATGGTGATCCGTGTTATGTGGGCGTCAGTTTCGCCCTTTCATTGATAGTGGTGCGTGCAGAATTTTACTGCAATGATTGTGAAAATCGCTAGATTCCCTTCATCGATTTCAGGGTGGCGATGAGTTCGAAATTTTTTAATTGAGTTTGAATTGAGTCGTTGGTAGAAAAAAGTACTCAGCTGCCTCGTGATTAGAAGAGCATCATTCGAAATATTCGTGTTTTACGTTACAGTGTTGTAAAAGCATTCGTCTGATGCGTACTTCTTTCTTCTGATTTGAAATTTTTTGTTCACTCTGAACCTGGAAAGCGTCATTTTCTACCTTAGAAAAACCGTGATTTTCAAAGCGCCTGCAATTATTTTACGGTTGTTGTGAAGTCAACTGCAGGAACAGTTGAAATTACTCAATCCATTTGGCCGGTTACTCGCATTATAACTGTGTTGCAAACCTGAAATTTATCAACTAGTAAACTGATATTTTTATAGATTGAACATTGCCGTCGTCTTTGTCTGCAGCCCTCCTCCACATTCTAACATGCACATGACCCCCTCATCACCTGCTAGCATATATGTCTCTCCAAACAACGCGCATAGTCTCCCTTCTCACCCGCTAGCGCATGTCTCTCCAAACAACGCGCATAGTCTCCTTCGTCACCCACTAGCGCATGTCTCCCAAAACAACGCGCATAGTCTCCCTTGTCACCCGCTAGCGCATGTCTCCCCAAATAACGCGCATAGTCTCCCTTCTCACCCGCTAGCGCATGTCTCCCCAAACAACGCGCATAGTCTCCCTTCTCACCCGCTAGCGCATGTCTCCCCAAATAACG
>LQNS02015106.1:8989776-9003986 GCA_001587735.2 Parhyale hawaiensis
GTCTACCCTGAATAGTTAATAACCTGGAAGATCTCACAGTATCTCGTCCCATCCCAATCTCTAGGTCCCCAGATCGAGTCCTGGCTCGGTGCTTTGTATTTATTCTATTGAAAACACAAGTGGGGACGGAAGATCCCCCTGTCTGGATAATTCCGGGTGTTGACGGGACGAGAAACTGTGAAATCTTCCAGGTTATTAACTATTCAGGGTAGACGGATGAGTTCCCTCATATACACGTACACGTACGGCTCTGCCTTAATTTGTTTGCCAGAATGCAGCGGGCAGCACAAGCACCTCGTGTGCTTGCGTTGCTTTTAGCTGCTGTGGCTTACTGGTAGAGTATCGGCGTGGTAATCTCTAGGTTCCCAGATCGACTCCTGGCTCGATGCTTTGCAAATATATATATACATATACAAATTTTTATACTTAAATCTTCAACGAAAACATTATCACCTCTCTCACTTTGTTCGCGGGTGATTATAATGAAGTTGGATATTAAATTGTTATGTACTTTTCTCTTTTAATGCCTAAACTACGTAAGCAAAAGAGATTATACATTGTTTTGTATCTGTTGTTTGGATACGTTATCACCGTTGCTTCCCCAATAAAGAGGTCCTGCAATCATCGTATCCTTTCTCGCACGCAGAATACGGGTGGGTTGAAATAATCAATTACAGGCGAACCTCACAATGCGATTTCCTCAAAACTCGTTCCCTCAAAACTCGAACAGACTACCTTAAAACACGAACAGTTCCCTCATTACACGCTCTCTATTTTAGGGCAACTGTAGTAGGCATACTTCTAGACTGACTTTGTAAGTAAATTCTTATTTTTGTATATATAAGTATGTTCAGTATAGTTTTTTATAGTTAATTCAGGCAGATGTCGGATTCTTGTTCGAGAACCTTTTGTCTAATAAAAAATTGTTGTAAGCAACTGCATGGTAACTTTGACGTTTTTCAATTAAACTAGAGCGCCAGCGCTTTCAAAAATGGCTGCGAGGAATTTGTGATGGCTCTTCCTCACTGATCATACTTTCGTAAATACAACTAGGCCTACTTGCTTGCTAGAAGAAACAGAGAGATGAGCGTTCACGACTTCACAACTGCTAAGCAGCGAAACCTTTTCTTTTTCTGATATGGAGAAAAATTAACTGCTTTTTCCAGGCATTCAAGCATATCTCACAATATTAAATTCGATTCGGTTTCACGAATACGCCAGGATATCACATAGATCTTTTTTTTTTTGTTTAGTGAAGAGCTGTTTCATCGGCGATGGAAATAAAGTTGGAAGAACGATGGATCCATTGAAATTATCTGTGTCAAGAAACTTAGAATCAGGATGCATAAGATTGCTAAGAGAAGTTTCCTCTATCATCAGAGCTTTGATTTCAAACTTTCAATGCAAGAAGTGCACTCTACTATCAGGTTGCCGTATACATTTGCCATTGTCTGCAACCTGGCCTATTTTTCACCTCTGTGTTTTCTTGCAGCGTGACAGAAAGTGGACTGATAAATAAACAACGAATGAATAAACAGACATCGGTCTTTATTATATTACAGACTTATTACCTCCGCCAAGGAGGTTATATTTTCGTCGTGTTTATCTATCTGTCACCAAGATAACTCAAAACGTTCTGAACCGATTGGGACGAAATTTACAGGGATTGTTAGAATTGTTAGGAGGAACAAATGATTAACTTTTGGTGTAGATGTGTCCATCCGTTTGTTTGTTTGTCTGCCTCATTTTTCTCAATGCCGTAACTCAAAAAGCTATGGATGGATTTTTATGAAATTAACATGAGTTGTTAGGTACAGTATATAACGAAAAGTAAATGACGAAATTTTGTTAATTATCCGTTTGTTCGTTCATTCGTTTGTCACTGTTTTTAATTTTATGCTTGTTAGCACAATAACTCAAAAAACTAATGAATGGATCTTTATGAAATTTATAGGAGTTGTTAGTAATGTTGAAAGACATAAATCAATAAATTTTGGTGCAGATCGGTTTGTTCGTTTGTATGTTTGACTCATGATTGTCAAACGTTTGTTAGCAGTATAATTCAAAAAGATATGAACGGATCTTCAAGAAATTTGCACAAGCTGTTGTTACTATGAAAAGACACGAATGATTAGATTTTGGAATTTAATCAAAGAAAATTATGGTTTCAGAGCCAATTTGAATTTTTTGCTTCCGTTGCCTCGCTTGGCGGAGGTATGCGCTCTCAGAGTGCTCGAGTTAAGAAATGTAAAAGTCTGTTATGACGTATTTCCTTGAATTTATCGATCATTGCAAGAAGCATTCAGCTAGTTAGCCTATCCCTCGAATGCCAATTTTGTGTAGTACCTCAGAACACGCATTTACCTCATCGCACGTCGGTCCGCTTCTGTTAGTGCTATGAGTTCCTCCTGCATCGCATTATATCTTTAAGGACATACTGTTGGGTAGCGGTCTGCGCCAATATTGTTTTTTATTTTATTTTTTTTGTGGAAGAAGGCGAGATAAGTTTGAAAGCCCACTGCAGACGACAGTCTTTCTTCATTCCGATGGAAGACGGATATCGATAGTTCGTCTTGTCTCAATTTTCTGAAATCCTTGCTTGCACATAAATGGCACTGAAGCTGATATCCAGAATATAACGCTGACGTTTGTTCATTATTGACTATCTAAAGTCCAGTCCATGTTCAGAGTTTTGTGTGCACTACTCTGCCAGTAGTAATAGTGCAGGGTAATACAGCTGCCAACTTGGTCATCAAAATTGGCTTTCTACCAGCTACATCTGGATAAGTCACACAGGGGCAGTTAAGCAAGAACTTATAAGGGTAGACTGCTTATAATCATGAGTTGGAACAGGTTCACAATATCAGCGGAGACGATTTGAAATACTTCTCGACACTTCCATGCAAGCAGGGTCAACCACTGTCAATTTGGTTACTCAATTGTATCCTGCTGTAAAAAATGTTTCAGTAAAAGAACAACTGCTATCACAGTAATGATTTTTGAACACATCTGTGTGCGAACACGTGCATAAAATGCATAGAAATGACGAATGTACGTCAGACATAATCTAGAAGATGGTCAAGTTTTTCATGACTAAAATAAAACAAAGAAAGTCGAACGTGTGTCCCGTGACGAAGATCCTGAATTTCACGGTTGTTTGCCTTGGGTTTCCAAATCAATGACGGCAGAAAATAGAACGTCTTGGAAGAAAGATGTTGTTTTTAGCGCTCTTAATACTTGGACACTGTCAATCTCTCCAGTCTTTCACACACGAGCAGCGTTCTGTAGTGGTCATTAAAATTAGAGAAAATTAATAACTCAAGAGCCTTATTCAGGAGCAGGTTGTATGTGCTGCGGGGACACACTTCAGTATACAGGTTGCCGCGGCCAACTCTAAAATAAATGTGCACGTATACTGCGATGCCGACCAACCGTCTGCTTTTTTTTAGGTTTTCACTATCAAATTTTGAAAACAGGCGGCATTAAAATGAATAGGATTTATAGCACCTCCTCATCGTTCATCAGTTATCTGTGAATATCCGGTGAGAATGTTCATTTTTATGAATATTGCAAGTTTAAAGTTTGTCAGAGGGTAGTTCGTTATTTCGGATACCCTGTACTCCCACTCTCAACCTTTGTTTCAATACGTACAGTATGTGGCACAATGTGTAATTTTCTTCTGCTGCATCAAGGATAATAACTGTGGCCACTAATATACATGTTGTTGCTATTGGAAACAAATCAAAGTTTTATTGATCTTTTAAATAATTAGCTACCATGTATTCTCTGCAATAGCAAGTAAAACTATTTTTTTTTTCATCAACTGCATCAACAGTGGAGGCTACCCCAGATGCGTTTTATTTAAATGACCGATTGCGCTATAACAAATACCACATTGGGTTCTTGGTATCACATATGGCCCATATGGGGCCCATCAAAAATGAGGTGGTTCGCCACTGTGGGCCAGTTTGCAAGAAGAGATGCAGTACCGCGATGGTGTAAAAGTGACAAGATCGTAAGGGGACTGCGTAGGCCCCAACCACTTTGCTTTCACTCTGGTGGATGAGAATGTTATTCTTTCTTGAAAAAAATTTTCCCTCTGACATCCTAAGAAAACGTCAATTTCCGTAGGAATAGCACTATCAGAAATTTTTAGAATTTGTTCCAACGTCCTTAAGGGGCTTACATTGAACATACTTGGATAAGCAAATAAGAAATTCTGTTTCACATACAAAACTTGTCACCAACAAATGCATGCCACTGTCAAACTCCCTTCATGTATTTAGTTTCAACGGTTACTACTGCTCATAATTTATTCTTTTAAAATCCATTAATTTCAGAAATTTCCATAAGGTTTCTAGAATGCGTTGATGTTTCACGAAATCTTCTATGCCATGTTTTCTGTCTGGCAAGATCTGGTAGAATTGTTTGCTACGTAACATGTTCTAGTTCCGCTTTGCAACCCAACAACCAAACCCCACGCAGTGATCAGCTTAAGACATTAATTACAGCAATTTGCAGCTCCTTGAACTCACTGCAGCCACTTCCGATAGTCTGACTGTTCCTGTAATTAACATGGTGAATATCGTGCGTTCCCCCGTACTACATTATGGTGGAAGTTGGACGACAGTTGCGCTGTGAAGGATTTCCCTGGGGTGCTCCGGGCAAGACGTGAAGGAGGAGGAGCGGCCAAAGCAGAGTAAGAGTGTGTGTGTGTGCGGTTGGCGTACGTTCAACCGTAAATGCTGAACTCTTTTCTGTGCAAATGATCATATATGGCTATTTCCATAGAGCTATTCCTATGAAACTATTTTCTAGTTGCCCGATAGGACATCAACCCTACCTGCATTAGGCTGTGTTACCTTGAGAGAGAGGCATTTTTCCTTAAAAAATACAGTAAAACAAAGAACACTCGTCGCAATATGACGTAGGGATATTTCTCCACCCGCAGAAATGTTCCATTACTCAAGGTGGGTGCTGTCATCTTTATCGAAATTTATCAAAAAACAGCAGCTCATACGCGTGCCAGATGGTTCTGTTGAATGTTGATAATTTCGTCCCTGCGATGAACGAACGTTTAAACAAAACTGTGTGATAGCTTTTGACGTTACAGAGGGACTCCTGAATAAAATTCATTGAGACAAATTCGCCATAGTAGACCGTTTGCGTTAATTTACATAGTGGCTACTTAATTGCCGCAACTCTTTGCATATTCGCCTAGAAAATTCTCCTTACTGGTCATAATAGTTCTCCCCCTGCGCACCTCCTCCTCGAAACGGAGCCAACATTGCGAAGCTCTCAGAACGGCTGCGGCAGATGCCGTCCGTAGTCAGGCAAGAAACAACGCTTTAATTTTGATCCTAAGAACAAATGATAATTTGTTCACAGGAGTTAATACTGTTAATAGTGGAAGAGATCGGGAAATTTCGACATCTATTGTACTCTTGTGGTGAGTGAAACATTCTTGGATCTCATATGTTTTGTGTTTACGAAAAATTAGACAAAAACTTGAACGTAACACGACTGTAAGCGCAGTGGACTTGAGCACTGCGACCTCTGTAGCATCATTGCCTGAGAAAATAATTTCAGGTCACTGTCTCAGTACACTTGGCGTCTTTCTGGTGGATTACCAACCGAAAGACCATACTTTCAGCTAGAGAAGAGACTTGATACTTACACCTATAATGAGTGGCAGACTACTAAGGTAATTTTTCATTTGTTTGTCTAGTTGATGTGTCTTCGAGGCTCACTACTTTTGTATCATCTCTCGCAGAGGTAGTACTATTACCAGGCGCCTCAACCATCTTTCAAAAAGTATACGCAATTTGAAAGCAAGACGTTGAAGGCAATTTTGGGCGAGCAGTTGCGCCGCAACTGATATTACTGGCAAGAGACCACTGCCGCGCCACTCGCCTGTATACGTTGCGATAGAGATTGCATTTTGGAGAGGGCGAGACGCAGTCGAGGTAGCGTCTGAGTCATGACAAATGAGGGCCTCTGCAGCGGATAATGACCTCTACATCCTAGTTAGTCCTGCCACAGATTTCCATGAGATGGACGTGCTAGCTTTGCTGCCTCAGGGGCTCGGGTCACTGGCATGCAGAAGCGAAAATCTTATTCCAACGGCCACTTCTTTGCTGCTTGGAGGCTTTTGAAAGCTCAACCCTGCAAGGTAATGCCCTTGACTTGCAAGATATTATGACCGCGATAATAAGAAAAAGAGCGTAATAATTTTCGTAGTCAATTAGATTAGAAATATTAACTCTACTAACAAGTTTTGTGCCGAATGCAGTGACAGAAAACACTCATTTAATGGATGTTATTTTGTAGACTATTGATTTGTTGCAGTGTTTGTGCATCGCCGGATGAATAAAAAAAAACTTCTAGTAAAGTTCGTTTTGATAACAACTCTATTTATACCATTAACGCATTTCCTCCATTTTTTGGACGTTATTAATTGTGCTGTACCTACCAAAATGAAGGTGTACTTTGAATCTGAATGGGTTTATGCAAGTTGTTTTGCAGCCTAGCGGCCTGTATGGCGTTGCTGACTCCCCATTTCATACATACATTGCAAATGGGCTCAGATTCGAAATTATAGCTTATATGGGCACTGTACGACTCGTTGCAACTTCTCTGAGTTGAAGAATATAACGCGTCATTGGAGTTCTATGCACTAACCTCATAATTTTCGAAGGTTCAAGTCGCAATACCTATGTAGCTCCCGTTGCAATGTTAAATATCACGCTGAAACAAATTTGACTATTTAATTAGCTTATTCTTGCGCCAAGTATAGCTACAAACCACGCTACTTTGGAAATCCGTGAGTTTATATTCTTGTCACCATCACTGTTCGTATAGCTTGAAAAGGACAGGAAAAGTAACCATGCACAAACATGAAGAGAATGTACTTTTTCCGTAGGAAATAAAGCGAGTGTTTGTTTCACTTCCGAACGCCACACCGCCTTTTCCAGATCAGGAAGAACCGGAACGTCTTCATCTTTCAAAGATCATTTTGTAATGAACATTTTTGAATGACAAAGTTGTCGTACACAGTATACATTGCCGCTTTCGACAGCCTCTCGAACTTCACCCTGAATGCTCGTTCATCAATAGACCATTCTTAATTGAGTAGAGAGATTGCTGTCCCATAGAGATGGGTGTCAGCTACAGCACTTGTCTAACTCTACAGAGGTCAACCAAAATTTAGTCTCTGGGACGGCTAGAAAAGAAACAGACACGCGGCGATGTTGCGTTGAAAAATGTAGCAAGTTTAGCTATTGCTTGAATTATTAGTAATTCTTTGGAGACAACTTGCATGGACTATCGTGAAGATTAAATTTATATCATTACAATTAGTGATCAACTGGCCCATTCAGGTACGCCGTAACTGGGTACATTACATCGGTTCCAGATTTAAAATTAAGTAGCATTATATTAAGAAGTTGCCAGTTGTGTATCGCTCGGCTGATTGTGACTGTATTATTATCAAACTGGAAAACTTGTGCCAACTTTTTAATTCAACACAAAGTCCGGCTATTACTCGCGTGAGAACTCGAAGGAAGGAGTAATCGGATTGCAGCGACGATGAAAGCAAATGTGTAATCAGGGCACACAAAATTTAACATAGACTTAAAAATGAGATCACCCTCCTTTAAATATTTTTTTTGAATTGGCAATGTCAAAGTAGGCTCAAAAGGACTACAGCAAAGCTATTGTATATGAGACGAAACTTCTTTGCTTATTTCTATTTTTTAAGTATTTTATGCAGTCTGAGAACATGTTTTTGGGTGATTTTTTACTACACAGGAAGATAGATGGCTATGTTTGCCGAAACGGGATTGGCGAGCTTACCTCTTATGACTTATTAAATTTCAATTTAAGCCGCAACCATGGCAGGTGTAGTGATGGGCCGGATGTCATTTATTGGACAACCTCGGATGCGGATTGTACCGTTCTGACATACGTGGATGCGGATGCAATTGAGGCTGCTACTATCTCAGCATTCGCGAATGCGAATGTGGATGATCAAAAGAGGTGCAGATGTTCCGCGGATGCGGATGTAGATGCGGATATTAGCCCATCGCTAACACTCACACCCTCTCACGACGGCAGTTTGTGCAACACTTAGGAAGAAAACTTAGATGGTGCTTTGTTAACAGGGACATAGCTTGCATTCATATCAATCCATTGAGAATCTGTGATTTTCAACACTGTGGATAAGTTTAGTGTACAGTGATTAACTTGCACATCCGCGCCTCCTTTGCTGCGGATCTCTTAGCAGATTTTACAGTTCTGACGTCCGCGGATGCGATTGCGAATGTTACTGTCTCAGTATCCGCCGATGCGGATATCAAAAAAGGTACGGATATTTCGCAGATGCGGATATTCACCCCATCACTAGGTGGGTGCAATGAATCTTTCTTAGAAGAATGATAACTACAAGCATTTTAAGCGCCCGGATATGTAAGCTATGCTGTTAAACCGCAACTTCTGTGATTGCCATGAAGGGAGGTATAGGCCTACTTACCACCACGACAAAATAAATTACAGCCATCTTGTACAACTATAGACTAATACACAGTATATTGGTCGGTTGGTTTTGCCCCTCCGTCCGTGTCTCAGACGTATATGATAAAAACTCGCGGTGGAACTAAGTCAGCTAGGAAAAAAATCCCTGAAGGAAAATAGCCACCTGGAAAAGTCCTGATAGGAAAAAAACCCCGCCTATCACCTTATGTATATTTGTTTCCCCTATGAAATTGTATTCAAGAGAGCTATATTAAAATAAAATAAATTCAACTATGCTAACGTTACCGGTTCTGTAACCTGACCAAACCAAACCTAGTCTAGCTAATTGCAGCTAACCATACCCAACCTATTCTGACCTAACCTTGCCTAATTTATAACCTAATTGATTCTAACCTAATTTATTCTAGTCTACCTTAACCTGACCTAACCTCATTACCCGAACCTAACCTATTTTAGGGGCTTTTGCATCCCACGATCGCACATACGAGTACAAATCTATCTATCTATCTATATTTTACTAAAAGTCTGTGAACCGTTCTTGTTTGCTTGTTTATTTGTGTCTTGTCTATTTGTATCTTGTTTGAGACAGTTTCTTTACTTTTAGATAGGGAAGAAATTAGAGATATGGGGGGTTGGCAGTGGCATTCTTTCCATGGATTAGCTCTTTAATTCGATTGTATCTGTGATACGGAAGTTAAACTGAGTTGGGCCTTAAGAACAGGCATTATCAATTCAGCGGTTCCATGAGCAATACCACTGAAATACGTTACATATAAAATTTGACTTTGCTTACAACTTAGGTGTTGAATATTCGTTAGAGAAGCAAAGAATCTGTTGATAGTAAACCGAACGGGCCGCTTCTTAACGGTCAAAAGAGGACGGCCGAATAGCGTGTGGTCTGTGACCAGCTAAATAACACCTGCTTTAGTGCGAAAGCACAGACGATCGTGATTATTACCTCCGCCAAGGAGGTTATGTTTTCGTCGTGTTTCTTTGTCTCTCTGTTTGTCTCTTTGTCTGTCTGTCACCAAGATAACTCAAAAAGTTATGAACCGATTTGGATGAAATTTACAGGGATTGGTTAGGTATGTTAGGAGGAACAGATGATTAACTTTTGGTGAAGATATGTCCATCCGTTTGTTTGTTTATTTGCCTCATTTTTCTCAATGCCATAACTCAAAAAGTTATGGATGGATTTTTATGAAATTAACAAGAGTCATTAGGAATATAACAAAGAGTAAATGACCAAATTTTGGTACAGATCCGTTTGTTCGTTCGTTTGTCACTGTTTTTAATTTTATGCTTGTTAGCACAATAACTCAAAAAATAATGAATGGATCTTTATGAAATTTTTTTATAGGGGTTGTTAGTAATGTTAAAAGACATAAATGATAAAATCTTGGTGCAGATCGGTATGTTCGTTTGCATCTTTGACTCATGTTTGTCATGTTTTTAGCAGTATAACTCAAAAAGTTATGAACGGATCTTCAAGAAAATTGCACAAACTGTTATTGCTATCAAAAGGCACAATGATTAAATTTTGGAGTCTGTATAAAGAAAATTATGGTTTCAGAGCCAATTTGAATTTTTTGTTACCGTTGTCTCGCTTGGCGGAGATATGAGCTCTCAGAGTGCTCTAGTTATTATATTCGGAAGTTTAAATCCCCTTTCCACAACAAAGGCGATATCACAGAGGAAGAATGAAGGGACACGTAGTGTAACAATATACACGTGGAACATATGCACGAAGGTGTTCCCACACAGGATCAATGCGCATGGGAAGAGCATGTCGGGAAAGAAGAGGAAGAACCAATGGAAGAAAGATCAGTATGAGTACCAGGTGAGAAGGAAGCAAAATGGGCACGAAAGATAGACAAGACGATCGTGATGACGACCCAACGGCTCACGGGTCGTCTAGTATTATACTAAAAGTCTGTGAACCGGTCTTGTTCGTGTCTTGTTTATTTATTTGTGTCTTGGTTGACACATCTTCTTCATTTTTAGACAACTGGACTAAGTCACATATTCATATATTTCCCTTTGCTTACACGTAGAGTGTTGAATATCCACTATATATGATAGTACACAGTTATTGGTCGCTCCGCGCTTCCTTGCTCGCTCGCTCTTTTGGTTTAGATAGGAGAAAATTCATCTACTGAAAAACAAGTTAAAATACCATAAAATTTAAGTTCATGTAGTAAGCGTGACAAATGTCGCTTCTGAAATATATGGTCAAAAGTGGAAGTACCGCATTTTCTGAATCTCGCTCCGCTCTCAAAACTAGCTCGGAACTTTTTGATACGCCGATGATGATTCTTCTGATGGTGGTGGATGAAAGGCGGTACCTTTGATGGAGTTTTTGATCCTGTTGGGCATAAGCTAGGCCTCTATCACATATTTTTCAGCTGAATATTTTTCGTAGCAGCTCGAGAGGCTTAGTCTTAGCTGGAGTTTTCGTTCCTTTTGGGCATAATCCATTTCACTTATGCTTTCTTTCGCTGAATCTCTTTTTCGAAGCAGTTGAAACATCACGCTGAACAGACGATGCCTTTTTCTATTCAAATTTCGCCCCTGAAAGTATAGCTATCTGCTGGTATTCAGGTCATAATTTCCTGTGAATTCTTGAATTTGATTGAACTATATTTTCTTAGTGCTCCTCAACGTTTGACCGATTCTAAACTGATATCCGCGACTTGTAGAAGGATACTTTACTCTTGCAATACTCATTGCTTCATGGCTGAACAACTTGCCTTTCATTAATGGAAAATCACGCCTGCCGGTATGTTAGACCTATTTTATAGCAAAACCTGTACTGGGAACCGGAACAGTAAAAAGCTTGATCACAAAATCATTGCCGTCATTTTTGACGGCTGGGCTCTCTAGTTCCTTTGAGAAGTGAAGAAGCTGGTGATGGCGACCCGTACTGGCAGGACTTTACGGTCAAATAGCGCATCGTCTATACCCAGCTCAACGAAACCTGTTTTTTTTTGCAAAAGCAAATATGTAGTGATAACCCAACAGGCCCCTTGCAGTCTAGTGCTAGATAAAATTCAGCTTGGCACAAACTTATGCAGTTTACTTGAATGGACTATACTTCAAAGTAACGGAGTTTTTTTTGAGCTCATAAATATAACTTCAAGATACAGGGGGGCTTTTTTCCTAGCGGGGCTTGTTTCATCCCGAATCTTTTTTCTCGGATACTGTCTTAGGCGTAGATAAGATGCAGAGAAGTACATCTGTCCAGATGCTCTCCCAAACCATATGCAAGAGTTGCAGAAGCTCGCAATAGTTTTTTTCGTAGGAATAGTAATGTGTGTGAGAGCTTGGCTAAGTAATTTAGTGTTTTTCAGAGCAGAACCACGAAGACAAGCAAAAATTCCTGGGATTCGTTAAAACAGTATTTTTTGCCATCATTTCATGACAGCTCGTGCCAATAGTTGAGACCAAGACAGTTTGTTAACTGTCTGCCGTTACAATTTTTCTTCGAGTGAACATGGATGTAAATCTTCACACTGCATATTAGAACTTCACTGTCAGAATGGCCGCGAGTCCCTCCACTGTTTCCATAACGGTTCAGCCGCCGGCAATCATGCAGTCCAAAAGTGAGTTGGAAAATAACGGAAATAAATGACAGACCCAGCGACAGGGATGACCGGAAGAAGGTTCTTTTAGATCTCATTTCTGCCCCATAAATTCCATCAGAGCTGAATGCTTAATTCAACCACGGGAGCGTAAACATTTCGAGATCACAGGGAAGAAGATCTCAGCGGTGGTCGAAAATGTAACCAGTGAAGTGGAAGATTTCCTTATCCAAGAGAGGGACAATAATTCTGGCATCGACATCGTAAAGCCATACAGCATCTCCGCCCCTACAGGGTGCGCTTACAAAGCTCAAAAGGATGCCAGTCAAAGACAAAAGAAGCCACAACTGATCCCTCGTCCGAGGGTACGGAAAATTCAAAATGCAGCTATGATTTAAAAATGCTTGTAAACCCTTGGCTATCAGTCATTATATTCAAAGGCTAGTATTAGTTTTTTTGGTGTAAAACTCGTAAGTTGGTAGAGAATTTAAAAGTACATAGTTGCTCAACTATTTTTAATTATTAATGAGACTTAATGCATTTCATTGTCATGGAGGAAAATATTTATATATAAACATGTATTAATATCCGTTAATTCTATAGTTGTATTTTTTTTGTGACGAAGGTGCTACGAAGAGTCGCCTAATGCATACTTTTTGGCACATTGCGTTCATTGTGCACTGGAGGTTTGATCTGGATGTAAATTATGCATGCAGGGTGTTTAGTAACTATGCAACTATTATTTTTTTTTTTTGGAAAAGGCATGTTAGTGATGGAACTGTCACTGCAACTAGTACTTTCACTGTTGAATATGAAACTTTACTGGGAGTTGCCTAGCTTACTGATGCGCAACTGGCTTAATGAATTTTCCTTATTGAACATGAGCACTACTACCAGTCGCTACCTTCCTGCTGAGTAGCTGGACTTAATAAATTTTCTAGTCTACTGTGGTCTCACTCCGCATAAATGAAAGTAGCATACCTTAGTCCTCAGGGGTATATTCTGGCGGGCTCTATTCCTGTCAGAATGTATACATGGGCCTCACTAACCCAAGGGTTGTCCCGAGTGCCTTTTCGCCGGGGTGTAGCAGATGGCCGTATCTCCGCCCACCTGTTCCCGTGTGGAGGGCCACGGAAGGGACCCTGCGCACAAATGTTCTTCTGTCTCCTCTTTTTTTCGCCTTTCGTTTCTTAAATTTTGACACGCTTCGCGCCTGATTTCCCCGCCAGGAGTAGCCCACTTAGCCAACTTATACTATATGGCAAAGGAGAGCAGATGTCGGGATAGGATACTCCTATTCGAGCCTCCTGGCCGACTAGCATCATTGTACAGATCGCCCTGGCAGATACGGTGGCTAAGATGGTCATGCAATGAAGACAGTAATAGTAATAGCATACTTTAATGGGCAACATAAAGCTTAAATTTACATTCTCACCCGTAGTAGCGGCAGGCTAGAGCGTCTGACGTCGACTCTCAAGGTCGCTGGTTCGTGCCCAGTTGCCAGCTGGGCATCTTCTTAGCGTGCTTGTGTGGTCGGTCAGCATCCGGTCTGCATACTGCTGCGGGTTACTGACCTTCCCTAGCTATGGGGAGGGTTGGGGGGTCGCAGATATTGTCGCATGGAGTCTTAAGCCACTGGCGCCATAGCTCTAGACATCTGTGTTCGACTGCAGCCGTATACTCTTCTGGGGCCTGTTGGCACAAACCAGTGCATGCAGGTTTCCCAGTTGGGGTACGGTCAAGTTGACTTTACCTTTACCTTTTTCTACGAGAGCTAGGAGTACGCCAGCTAAGTATCACTCTGTGACAGCGCATGTGTTTCAACAATGGAGACGCAAAAAAATATGTTACGATATAAAGAATACGTTATGCAATTGTGTTATTTTTTTACATTTATTCTAAAAAAATAGTTACCCTTTAGCAGCTTTGTAGATGAATAATTGTACAAGACTCTTGAATCATTGTAAACGGTTTCCCAAAAGTTCTCACACTTTTTTGACAAAAAGTTGAATAAATCATACATTTTATTAGATATTAAACTGAAATTTACATAGAATGGGAACTTAATTATACATTTTACAAAACTAAGACAAATAG
>LQNS02015106.1:9004271-9019451 GCA_001587735.2 Parhyale hawaiensis
TTAAGGCCTATTTAAAACTGTCCATGTTGCTGTGGCTCTCAACGTTGGCCTCCCTGGCCATTTGTGGCCAGATGGCGAGACACCGAGTTGAACTTGATCTTAGCGTTTACCAAGCTCACAGGCAGGTCGGAGATATATCTGTCGTTTTGTCCGTTGACCACTGCGTCTATGACGAAGAGGTTCTCATTTGAGAATATTTTGTACCTTCTTGGAGTTGGCCGAGTTCTTTATCAAGTTCTTCAAGGCCTTCGCACGCTCCAACCTCTTCTCAGCGCTGTTACCAACACTTGGCATCTCTCTAATCTTCAAGCTCTTTGATGAGAAGCCCTTTGACAATTCATTGGATCTTCTGACGGTTGACCCGAGGGTCCTTGGCACCTTCGAGATCGTTCTGGCCCGTCTGGCGGCAGATCCCGAGGGTCGTGGACAGCTTTGAGATAGTGGTCTTTGGGTCCTTGTTCATCACATTTCGGGCCTTCTTGATGCTGGTTATCGTCCTCACTGACCTCGGCCTTCTACTTCTTGACTTAGTATGAAGACTTTGACTAGCTTTGACAAACCTCTTGACCTTCATGACGGTCGACTTGGGCACCTGGTGGTCCCTCACAATGTCGACGACTCTCTTGCCTGCTTGCAATAGCTCAGAAATGGTTATACGATTCGCCTCATAACTTTGGTTGGCGGATATTTTTAAGCGATCTACGGTACTAATTTTGTGTTGTAGTGATAACCAAAAGGAAAGCTTCGTGAAAGTTCCAACTTGATCTAAAAAAGATAAATAAGACAATAAGAAGCAGTTAATGATAAGGTGTGAGAACTATTGGGCAGCCGCTTAGAAGACTCTTGAATTATCATAGCAGATTTTAAATCATTGCGGGGAAAACTCTAATGAGCAATGCAAGTATAAAATCTATAGTTGTGCTTAGCAATATGTCGCGTTATTATTAAATTTGCATGTTCTGTTGTCGAGAGACCGACGATGCGAATCGAAATGGAGCAGTGAGCTGCTCCAAGACGTCAAAAATGCTGTAAACAACCGCCACTCAAGAAGCCATTCAGAGTTGTCTCTAATTCTTACAAATCTAAGCGGCCGAGCACAGATCTCGGCAATGTATACCATACCAGCACAGGTCGAGATATGAACTACCGACTGAAAACGACGAGTTTGGCAAATTAAAGGCTCCATTGTAAATAAGTAGGCCTCAGCTGCAGCTTGCGCGTTTTACACAACGATAGTTCTTGGTGTAGAGAAATATACAACAAATGTCTGCCATTGCTGAATGTCTTGTAAAATAAACCATGATAAGCAACGCTCCGCCCATAGGGACAAGCTCACTCAATTATTCTGGGCCCACAGTCTTGTAGCTGAGCTGACGAATCGATCACGTGGACCACGGTGGCCGAAGCCCAAACAGCGGAACAATACTCACGCACAGGAAACATACCAGCAAAGAAGCACTTACGAATTACTTTATTATCCCCAACACCGCACTAATCTTAGTGGGAGCTCAATTCAGCTCGAAGCACGTGAGACCAGACCCCAAATAGACAACTCAAATGTGAGAGTTTCTCTTCAAAGGAACAGTAGCACAGATGCGGGATGTTAGATCTTGTGTTCTGTCACATGCTGAGAGCGCGGGTTCGAGTCTGTTTGTCAGGCAGGCAAGTTCTTGTGGAGCCTGGCGTCTGAGTCAGCAGTCGATCGGTGTCGGGAGGCTATTGCGGAAATACTCACCCTAATCAAGAAAGGGGGGGGGGTGGTCGAGGGTTCGCAGGTTGGCGCCATCTATTGGCGATTGCTGCCGTACCTCCTCTGGGCTCAATTAGCATATGGCTGCAGCACGAATCAGTGCGTGTGGGTTTCCTAATTGTTTTGTAAAGTCAAGTTGACTACCTTTACCAAGTAGCTATAAAGAGACAGCCGGAGTCCTGAAGCGCAATGACACCAATGGTAAGAGGCAGATGCAGGGATGAAAACGTCCTAGGTCGGCTGGCGCTATTAAATTGATCTAGTAGTCGTGCCAGCAGTAATTGTCAATCTGCATGCTAAGCACCATACTGTATCCCAATTATAGGTCTGGGCGACAGCATCATGGATAATAGGGATGTCAACACCGCTATCAAAGTGGAATTGTTGGCATAGCTGATCATTGTGCTTCTTTAACGACGCGTGCGTGTCACTTCTTTACATGACGAACAACAAAAAGGCTGAATACGCTACCCTAAGGAAAACCTGAAAAAACCTTAATGGCCACACTCAAACAACCGTCCACCAGCACACGCTGCCTAATCTCGGAAACTAAATCAGGACTGACTGACAGAACCCTACCCCCCTCTACTACACCATTCTAATATGGGCACTATGACCAGGTGGCTGGTCCTATCGAACACTGCGCTATTCTATAGTCCACCTGAGCTCTTCCAGCTTAGCAAGCTAGCTTGTAGTGTCGCAGTTCTGGCAGAATCGTCAGAAAAGAAGGCAGGACGAAGCCACCGGTCGGAATAGACTATTTAACTTGGTAGACTATAGCTAGGTTAATTCACGTCACAGTTTCTGCGGTTTTAGTAAGAAAGTCCGTAGTATGTAGACCAATTAGCACTTCAACTCCTGAATATAGTATGCAGTGTATTACTGGTTTCAGATTTTCATATTAACTGAACTCTATTGACGAATTTATATAATAGATATATCCCATTCTATGTTATGGGAGCCGCGCCGCCAGGGAGACCCTATAGGCTATCGTACCTTAGCCATTAGCTAGGCCTTCGGGATGTCTGTCTTTCGTGCCCACTTTGCTTCTTTCCCATCTCATATTCCTACTGATCTTTGTTGCATCTGTTCTTCCTCCTCGTTCCCGACTTGCTGTTTCAATGCGCATTGATCCTGAGTGGGAACACCCTCGTACATGTTTTCCACGTGTCTATCGTCATACCACATGTCGCTTCTTTCTTCTTCTGCGATATCGCCTTTCTTCCGGAAACGGAGACATGAACTTCTGCATATAATAACAATAATAGATACATTGTTCTTTAGCTTCTTTGCGGTATCCATATTGTGAACTCGATACAGCGTTGTAAACACGTCGGAATCTCTCAGCCCGCCATCCACCTAGTCCCATCTCAGTGGTTTGAATGTGGCTTACAAATACAAGTATGTCTCCATCGCGCACACAGTCTTACGATGCAATCTTACATGTGACGCACCTGAGCAATAACTTAAGAGAACAAGTTGGAAAGGAAGGACTCACCCAGACAAGGTGAACACAATACATCCTCACGGATACTTCGGGAGCTGTCAGCCATAGCATGCTGACAATTTCAAGAAACTCTGGCAAGTTGAGCACTGTTCCAGGGAAGAAAGCCTTTCGGTCCTATTCAACAAATTTTCCGAAAGGAAATTGGTTTAAGTGACCTGCTAAAAAATTTTCTTATTTAGACGGACAGTGTCATCTGCTTGCTACGTCGCACCTTGTGAACAATTTACACCGAGTAAACTGCCTAAAACTCATCGTATATATAATACTGCCAGACCTACTTCTTATGTGTACAGTATTACTTTAACCCTTAGTGCCTGAGATATACATCCGTGGATGGTATATTCAGAACAATTTCTACGAAAAATGAAGTGTAATTGAAGCGCTGGATTATTAAACGACATCGTTTAATTAGAGGAGTAAAAATGAGTTCCTGAGATGCTTTTTGCGCGGTGTGTATATGGTTTACGTGTCGAAGATCACAGGAAACTGACTTATTGCTTCGTGTACAACTCTACACTGGCTGCTTCTCAAGTCATCAGTTTAGTCCCACAAAAACTTTTGAAACTGTCCCTATGGTAGTGCAAGCATCGAATGTTACAGCAGTAAGAAGGGGAAATTTACAGAGAATTTTTGCAAAGAAAGACGTTAAATGAGGATGCAGGGCCTTCTCACGTTTCTATGTTTTTCCCGCTAATATGTGGAATTGAACTTTTGAGTTTCTGAAGGGTTTTCAGAGATGAATTTGTCACACCGGAATACCTTCTACGGATTTCTTTGCGATATCAGAAGCTCGATCATAATTACAATTATACACTACAATTTTTTATTTTGATATCTTAGTGTACTGCAAATACGGTAGACTTCCTGGACATTCAGTAGTGTTACTTGCAGGTTGAATGCCGCCTTTTTGAGCTGAATAACAATTATATTAATTATATTAAATTGAAGTTAGAGAATAGTACCTTGCGTAAGAGGTTAGCCTTTCAAAACGGAGTGGTATCCCCTTCTCTTCATCATAAATTCAGTACCGTAAAGATGAAAAACAATTCTTCGAGTAGAGCAAAATTAAATCACAAATAAATGAGTTCACACTTTCTCTCCTAGCCTAGTCTACGTACATCATATCAAACAGAGCTACTCCTACGAGAACAGCAGATAAATTCATGAGAGCAAGTGTAAGTTATACACTGGACATTTCGCACGATACTGTTCATACGGGAAATCAAATTATGGTGTCATGTTTTAACCTTATCTTTATGAGGCTTTGCTATTTTGCCATATAGCTTTTTTTGGCTGTTGGAGTACAATAAGACAAAGTACCATTGTAGCAAAATACCACAGCTTGTTTAAAATTTGGTTAAGGTATTTGCCGCTACAGCTGTAACTGACGACATATTCTGTGGTTTAATTCTTAATATTGTTGGACTTTTAGGAAGTTACGGTGCGGGCGTTAATATACGTCTTGTAGCAGCCATTGCTGCTCTGCTTATATTATCGAGATCTACATAGGGCTTACAGATGCAATCGATTCCGCTTAATAGCACCACCGGTTAAAACGACCAGTCATGTAATGCGACCGATTTTGTTGGAACGAAATCAAACACTAGACATTATCTACAAAGTAGCTTCGTTTATAGCTGCCGGCGTTCCTTCTATACGGACCCATTCATTATAAATAGACTGTTTATAATATATATATAATGAAATAAAGTACTCAAAAATGAAGTATTTTTAAATTGTAATAAAAATTCAAATTAGGGGTATTTATAGGGTAAAGTTGGCCAGTTTATACTTAACATTTACTAATCCAGCAAACAATTTAACAAACACCGTTGTGGGTTTATTTGTTTATATATTTATTTGTTTTTATAATTATATGTTCATATAATTGTATGTTTCGTGTCCCCCCCGCTTAACAAAATAGATAGGCAAAAATAGTCCAGGTTACAGATTTTGCAATTAGGTTGCGTTTCCATGGAGATCGACGACCAGGTTCTAGAAGATGGCGAAAGTGGAATCCTTATTTCTTTATTTAATGCACTTTTTGCTGAAACACTTATTGAAATCGAAACAATAACGTCATTACAGCTTCTCATAGCGCGGCCATGCAGCCTTATTTTTATAACTTGCTCCATACATCAAACCACATGTTTGTTCTCAGTTTACCACGTACAACTTCAGATGCTAATCAACGAAGGGTGGACGAAGCGAGTTTTTTTTCGCTGGCAGTAGTAGACATTATTTCTTTCATCTTACTGCCTTCCTTTTAACCAAGGAGGTTCTAATAGAGAGGAGCGCACCCTCTCTATTTATCCTACGGGAGCGTTGCGAGTAAACATTTCCCTTAAACTGGCTGAGTGGCTTATCCAATCGGAGAGCGGCATTACCTCACGCAGCCTTTACAGGAAGGAGTCCTTATCTCAAATTTTTATAGCCATTAACCGTCGACAAAATTCCGAGCGGAAGGAAGATGTAAAGTAAACTTGTATCCTGTATACCATCTGATGATGAAAGTAGCAGGGTGAGCATTGGGATATAAATTTTCAGACACGATTCTCTTTGCAAAAATATTAAAGAACTGCCTGTCTGTATCTTCCTTAATTATATGTGCTGACCACTGCCACTTCAGCCACTTTAAGGACTCCAAACGCCAGCTTCGATCACGTGACAAAGCCATGTGTTTACTCGCCCAGAGNTGAAGAAAAGAAGAAAATTAAGAAGCAAATAAGAGAAGAGGAGATTCCGCACCGGCCTAGAGGCATTAGGAAAACGTATAGGTTATTGCGTGAATTCTTCACGCACGGGTCCACTAGGTTGTTTATAATATATATATATATAACGAAATAAAGTACTTAAAAATAGAGTATTTTTAAATTGTATAAAAAATTCATATTAGGGGTATTTATAGGGTAAAGTCGGCCAATTTATGCTTAACATTTACTAATCCATCAAACAATTTAACAAACACCGTCGTGGGTTTGTTTGTTTATAGATTTATTTGTTTTATATTTATTTGTTCATATATTTGTATGTTTCGTGCCCCCTATTAACAAAATAGATAGGCAAAAATAGTCCAGGTTACAGATTTTGCAATTATGTTGCGTTTCCATGGAAATCGACGACCAGGTTCTAGAAGATGGCGAAAGTGGGATCCTTATTCCTTTATTTAATGCACTTTTTGCTGAAACACTTATTGAAATCGAAACAATAATGTAATTACAGCTTCTCATAGCGCGGCCATGCAGTCTTTATTTTTATAACTTGCTCCATACACCGAACCACATGTTTGTTCTCAGTTTACCACGTACTAATTCAGAAGCTAATCAACGAAGGGCAGACGAAGCGATTCTTTTTTTCACGGGTAGTAGTAGACATTATTTCTTTCATCTTACTTCCTACCTTTTGACGGGCAGATTTCACTTCAACACAAAATTTTCGATGTACTGAAGGCTTGTTCGGTATCATGGATACGCGGCGTTTAATTTATTTAAATTCACTGAGGCTCTGCTGCTTGCCAATGGAAGCTTTTTTCCGTATGTGACCCGTGGTGAGAAACGATTGTGTTTCTTATATGAATTGAAAGAGAACACTTACCTTTTAGTGCAATTTAAGTTGGCTGTTGTAGCCTATGTTTTAGAAGCATATTAGTGACAACGGCATATTAAATGAAGACGGGTCATGTCAAATTCTTCGTTGTCATTTCTGAAAGCGCGGGCACTCTAGTATTTGAGAATCTTATTCTTACTGACGATAAATGGCGCCACATCGCCTCTTAATCACTAAGTCATTCAGTTGTTAAAATAAGGTATTTCTGCCTATGTAGTATCCGTGAATTATTCCTAGTTGTAAAATTATTTCCGCTTTTACAAGCAAGAGAAGAAATTGATTATGACCGAGAGAGTGTGCTTATTAGCCAGTATTTTAGTACAAACCTTTCTAATTTGTTAATGTTAATTTAGCTTTTTATTCAGTCGTTTAGAGTGGCCCATGCAGGATATCCCGATGTGGATGGATTATGCGGAATCGACTGTACTATCTTGAAAATGATTGAGTGCCTAGGCTAGCTCCACTGCGGCAGCCCATGCTCACAAATGTATTTTTACTAGGGGCTTGTTGGACCATATAGTACAATGTTGACCTTATGTATTTTAGTATGTATTGCAAAAAATTAATCAGCCTCTAAATTCAGTTTCTGTAGACAGTTAATGTAGTAAACTTAATTACAGAAAGAGCAATTAGTCACAGTTTTTTAGCGTTGTCTGGAAACGAAGTTCAGCGAGTTTTTTTTTAGCTGATGTCATTGTTTAACGCTACGGCAAAAACAAGCCATAGTTGTGGAATGCTGTAATGTGTTACTATATGGAGCGTTCAGTGCACCCAGTGAACACTAGTTCATGTAATCAAATTCCTCAATCCGAAAAAAATCTTTATTTTCATACAAAATAGCCCAGACAGTTAGATAGTTTGGCGGTCTAAACCAAACACGTTTCAGGCCGAATGACTTAGCTATATTAACTAAATTACTCTTTCTGTAAGTGCTAAAAGACGTTCGTATGCAACGCGGCGTGTTGAGCGCCGTACGGGTGCCGGCGCCCACAACCTTCACCCGGCGAACCTGGCGACCCAGAGCACCTCATCTAAACTTTACGGCTGGGAGCTGCCGCGAAAATCGAGAAGATCGACTGGAGATTTTTGGAAAATTCTGTAGTAACATAGTTCGTAAAATACACAGACTTTGGAGTTTAGAACCACTGAAAGAATGCACGCTCGGCACGACAAGCTCGAACACCTTTCTGTCCCGGGAACATCTCCGCGGCAACTTTGTGATGTCAGGTGCGGCTGAGGGTTTCATCCACATTCCTGATTAATTTTATGACAGTCACCAGACGCAGACGCACAATAGAAATGAGACTTTTGTCGATGGGAACTATTGTGTTGTGGAAGGAAGGCAGGATGAAAGAGCACTATGAAATATCGTGTTGTAAAGTTCAGAATTAAATTATATTTGCTCGTACACTGGCTCTTCAGTATTAGTGAAATTCCCAGCGAGTTTAGTCTTGTGTGGAGTCGCTTTGAATGTATGGAGCGTACAAAATATATACTTACCGGGATAGGCGATACTCAGTTAATATTATACATGTATCGAACTGTTATAATGAAGATCAATGTATATTTATGTATATAAATATGCACGGTGTTCAATAATTATCATCACAACCTGATCATTTATGCACATTTTTGTAAATATTCCATTATCTCCAGACCTTAAACCCCTTGATTTCAGCATTAAGTCCATCTTGGAGAGCAAGGTCTCAGCTTCCAATCACAAGACTGTGGAGGCTTTGAAGGCAACACTCGTTAATTAAGGAATGGGCAAAAATTACCCAAGCTATCATTCGTAACTCTTGCAAAGTGTTCTCCAAGCTTTCACAGCAGGTTGTCGATGCCGACGGAAGGCGTATTGAATAAATAGTAAATATTCGGAATGAATAAAACTTAAATAACATGTTTATTTTAGTTTGATTTGCGTAATGGATGCTGGAGCCGATAGGTGTCGACAACTGTATGCAAAGAAGACAATCTATTCGTGAAATACTTCCAGGAGTATTAGCTGAATGTGATAGAGATGTATTTCATCCGTGATCCCTCTGTGTGTGATACGGCTGCTACTTCTATGTATTAGATGAGGGCTCCCACCCTTGAGGACTTGGACAAAGTTCATTTCCTTCTGCTGAGTGCTTTTTTTCTTTACTACTCTCATTTAAATCCTCCTTCAGCAGAGATGGCACATTGCTTCGACATAGTTCACGACACAGTCATTGGTAGAGTTGCAGACTGTACAATTAGCTTTATCCAACATCTTTCGTAGGTTATGGGGTGACAATCTGACTTACAACGAAACTAAATTCGAGCTGGTACGATGCTGGAAACACTTTTCCCTTACCGAATCGACATCCTACACAGTAAGTGATGGGAGAGAAATCGAAAGAAATACAATTTTGAGAGAATGCAAGACAATGCCATTTTTGAGCGGATGGGTGCTTCGAGCTTCTTCTTCTTCATGAGGGGCAGAGATACTGTTCACTTTTTGGAAACAACTGGCAGTGCTGAGGATAGAATACTGTTCACCTCTTTGGGCATCGAGCAGACGGTAAGACCCACAACGCCTTGAACATATCCGGAGATCGTTTATTATGCTAAATCGGAAAATGCAAGACTCAATCTATCACGAAAGACTTGGGCCCCTTCACCTTCGAATGTACCCACTTCAAGGGAGATTTGAGCGCTTCACGATCATGTACGTTTGAAAATTCTAGAAAATATTACCATAACTGTCAATGAGAGCATTTTTGCCAGATAGTCAGACCGAATTGATTGCACTTGTGAAGTGCGAATTCCGTTCACAAATGGTGGAGATATAGTAGCCACAAGGTATTCTAATAGCTTCACATTCAGGGGTGCGAGTTGGTTCAACAGAATTTCCCATCACAGTGGCAGCGCCATCGGTATTGAAACTGCGAAGTTTAAAAACTTACTGGACTCCAACACTTACTGAAAGTGCGAGGCAAACCAGCTGTAAGCGGCTTCGTGCAATGAGAGGATAACTCGCCACTTGCCCTCCTCCTGGTTACGGTATCTAGCATCACCTCTGCACATGGTGGGCGACGTGTATAACGGCACCTGGACCTCGTCCGAAGAATCTTCAAGATAATTATAGTGTGAGCACCCACACGTCTTTGTTCAAGGTAGAGCACATGCTAGACAATGAGAAATATTTTACCGGAATAGGCCTAAAGCCACGTCCAGACTGCCTTGATATAAGCGAAAAACGCTAGTGCGACTTCGCAGAACGCAGTGAAAATCTCGCTGCAGTGTCCACGCTGTCGCACGGTGCATTGGAGCGGCGCTTGACTATTGAGCGCAGATGTTCAGCAAAACTTTGGTGCTCACGCTCCTGGGTTCCAAAGAAGCTGCAGTTTTTGTCGCTATTAATAACTTATTTTACTTCTAGTATGGACACTACTATGAATAAGCAATGATTCTAAATGTAGATGCTACTTTTATACGTTCTTCACCAAACGCATACTGCCAACCGAGCTCGGGCTGACATTTCACACTTATTTTTACCACTCTGTATTGTTTTCGAGGTCGCCATGTAAATAAATTTTTAGGTGAGGCTCCTCGACAATACAATTTATATTCCCGATACGTAGTGCCAAACGTTCGGATGTTTTATTTTGTCTCTTAAACACAACTGTGTAACCACAAGACTTCGATAAAGTGTTTACCGTCAACTCAGTTTCAGTCACAACTCACAAGCGTGAACTGCAGTGAAGTTTCATATTTCTCGTCAAATTTGCAGTAAATTAGAACTCAGAGAAGCGTAAGGCTTTCAAAATGTCTATAAAGAAGCACGAAAACCTCATGTAACGCCTAATTTATTCGTAGTTCGTGAGAGGAACAAAGTATTTCAGGGTGAGCCTGCTTTGTTCGCAGCCTAAATCGCTCGAAAATATCCAGCAAGTTGGACGGTCGCGAAAACGCTCAGAGCTGCGATTTGACGCCGAAAATTCGCAGCGATCAGCGAAATCGCCATAGTGTGGACAGATTTTGGCGGTAGTCTGGACGGGGCTTCACGTGTATATTCTGGCGGCTCCTTCCCTGCCAGAATATGTAAGGCCATCACTCGTCAAGAGGCTCACCCGAGTGCCTTTGCTTTATGCAGGAGATGATGCAGCTGGCTGCAGTTCCTGCTGACGAGGTTAGTTTGCCAGGTTAGGTAGGTTCTCTATGCTTCCCCTTCGGTTCCGCGAGGTGGACCGCCGAATGGTGGTAAGCGACCAATCCCGAGAGGACGACCACGAATGGGACGTTGCGCACGGGCGCTTCTGTCATTGGTTTCCCCCGTTTTCAATTTTTCGTTTCTCAGAGATGCTTTGCGCCTTTTTTCCGCCAGTAGTAGCGCACTCGATTGATTGGGATTGCGGAGGTAAAATATTCCTTTACTGATGTATTATATGAAACTGAGTGTTACTTCTTGGATCGCGTCGTATGACGTGGATGCGGTGGTATCACCCGGAATAAAGTAATAATTTTACCGCAATAACTACTCAGAATTGTGTAGCGAGCTACAACACTCATTATAAGATTACTATTACATTCAAATGATCTGGGTTTCAGAACCGTTGTATAAAATCACCTAGCAAAAACTTTTGAACTATGTATATACCAGCATTTGTTTTACAATTCAATTCTAAAATCTTCTCCACCTTCCTAAAAGCAGTATGACGTTCAACAGTCAGTTTCTAAAACTATTAGGAAGGTGGAGTATACTTTAAAATTGAATTGAAAACTTTGTTTATGTTTAATACGACACTGTGCTAAGGCTGACGGTGCATGAAGTAAAGACAAAAACCGGGAAATGTTCTTATTTTCAACTGTTATCGAAAGAAATACTTCATTTTACTAGTAAATCAAAACTAATAGTTTTAATTGTATTTCCCTTTACCAAACATTTTAGAGACGCGACCGGTGAGGTGCTTGCAGGATGCCAACTTAGACTTATGCAGGTGATAGTTTTTGTTTTGTTGCTGGTCTGGCGCGTCCCCTAAATTCACTGCTAAGAGTGTTGAGCTTGTTGCTAATTACTGGTGCACTTTATCGACTTAGCCCAATGAATAAAGATTATTTTAACGAGTAGAATTGTGCTTGCCCTTGGTCCACTATGGCGTCGGTATCAATACTGAGAGGCTGAGTTGCGATTATGGAGGTTAAACAAAGTGTTACATGAGAAAGAGAGAATGCCGACCAGGCTCATATAGTGTTATTTCTACGGAGGAGTGTGACTCGGAGTCTGAGATAGTATTTTTAAGCTCATCACTTTCTTGAAAATTTGCCAGCCAACTAAAATGAAACCTGGGCGACAACCAAAAATTGGAAGTAATGTACAGTCAGCGTTTGACGCAACAACAACAGGTTCTGGTGAGAGTGTGTGTGATATCGCTAGTGCTGATTTCGCGACAAAACTAGTCAAATGTCTGGAAAGACTACATCATAACACCACAAATGTTACCGTAAAAGTTGAAGCCCTGGAACATAATAATTCCCCCTTACAGAATCGTATGAATGAGATGTCGAGTACAACAAGAACCTTTGCTGATATAGTAGCCTCAAAATCTGCCAGCCACAATTCCTCTACAAGCACTTCCTATCCATCCACGAGAGGTGCACAACGTCAACGTGAGGAAATTCGGTACTCTCCAGGCTCACGTTGATCAACTGGAGCAGGATGCCTTCCAGCTTGTACTTAAGATTCAAGGAAAAAAAAAAATGGTAAACGACTCAAGAATCAACCAAAGCCATAGGTTATGTTTGGTTATAGTCTGACCATTTTATGAAGGCCGTTCGGTAGTGGTCAAATTCCTCTACAGCGGGGCCAATTCCATGAATATTTCTGACATTTCTCGATATGCAGTTAGTGAGCGGGGCTAAGATATGAACCGAACAATATCTCAGCTATACGCAAAGAATTGGCACAGCCATAGAGGAAATCGACCATGACCGAACCGCCTTCATAAAATGGCCAGACTATAGGTCAAGTAACGTTGGGTTAGGCAAGGTAAGGTTCAATTCATTTTACCGGGGGTTGATGCTGCCGTAATGCAATAAAACAACACCCGCATACAATTAATTATGGAACAAACCGTATATTTGTAGTGTTCCGTTTTTGCTGAAATTTGCATGGCATATGTAAAAATAAATTTTAAACACATTTCCTTCGTGGTAATTTTTCGATTGGACACTTCTTTTTCGACAAATCGAGGCGTCTTTAAATTGCAAAATTTCTAAAAACAATAATTAAAAATTTTCAGTCTCAAATTAAAAAAAAAATGAAATATTTTCTAAATGTAGACATAAATATTTTGTTTTTGACTTAATCTATGTGTTTGCCATTGATAATGGAGTACCTTGATTGCCTAATGCAGATGCACTAATGCCAATTACTGGATACAGTTTGATAGCCTGGGCTAATTTCTGTGGAATGATGTGCACTAATCAGAATGGAAATCTTCTCAGAACAAAAAACGTTAGGCACGAGGAAAATATAAATCACAATTTGACACCAGCCCACCCTATAAACAGGTTATCTGCATGATAATAATTATTATTGAATTACAAATATATGAAAAAGAATACTCCTAAATGGTGCCAATGATATAAAATATTGTAAATGTACAAAACGACCATCTTTAGCTTAAGATGTGTGTATATATTGGTAAAAATTATTCGGACATGTTGAACGTTTGCATTAGCTAAATACTAGTTGGATCAAAGAGTCGGAGTCGGGAGTCGGAGAATCTTGATGCCTCGGAGTTAGAATTGGAAATTCAAGAGGGCCAGGAGTTGGAGTCGGACATTGAACCATCCGATTCCGCAACCCTGTATGTTACTGAAAGTATCTGTGAATTTGCGTTTTACGAAAATTTTCAGCTGCTGTGCTTACTCTTCACATGTATTTAATTCATGCGTATTAAACGCGTGAGTCTCCTATCCTCTGAACAACGCGCTTGTCTATACCTATTTAATCCAAGTTGTAGATAGTACTATGAGGAGGTTCATCATGGAAACTCCTCAGGCCGCTATTTGTTGCGATGAATGATGTATTTCATGTGATTCTGAAGCTCAGAAGAAGTCATAATAAGGTGCCGATGATGTCTCTAAACCCAATGTTTATTGAGCTGACGTTAATGAAGTTCCAGGAGGTTCACGATTATTCCTCATGAAATTTTTGCTTGGTACTATGTTTAGCACAGGAGACTTAGTCGGGCAGTACATACGAGAGTCGATGCCAACCCACGAATATGAATAGGCGTATCCAAAGGCTTTATGAACCAAGAACTAGATTGGAAGTACAGACACGTTGCTTGCAGTTTCAAGTTTTAAGATGCTATAATTCACTACCTTGTTAGCTAAAGGAAGTTATGAGTGACTTTCTTTCAAGGCAAGCTGCAAAAATTACGTAGTGACACAATACCAGTTGTGAACGTTGCTACCTCTGGTGAGAGGCTAATGCAATAGATGAACTGTACCATATTACATTCGAAAGTATTTTTCATTGTGATACATCTGACTTAACTGTTTTAAGCAGCGTGTTATATCATTATAATGCTGGTTTTATGCGCCACCCTTGTACTAAAGAGTGTTTGGAAATTTTTAAGCCCAAACAAAATTTAACATCTACATTCTTTAACGTTTGTTTTGTGTGTGAATTGATAGGTTGTTTGCTATTGCGCATGTGCACCGTACTACCAAATCCGTACGGGTTACATTCGCATCGTTTTCCGCCTTAATCGATTTTATTGTATAGCATTCTATTTTATAACGGTAACACTTCTCACCAATTCAGCTATTGTGCGCTCATTGAATATGACTGAGCCACAGCTGTTCTACGGCTTCAGTACATTTTGTATAGATGTGGATGCTAGTTTTAAAATACATTGTGGCCTTCATAACCTTTGTTGCATTCAGTAGGCATATTCTCTAGAAAGCTGACAGAATCTGTAAGCGGGTTTTGCATGTTCTTTGTGCGGAAAGAACAGTAAAGAGTAAAGATCAAAAGTAAATATAGGTAAATTGGCAAACTCTTTCCTAAGAAATACTTCAAAAGTTTTGTACTTTATTTCTGCACTACGCTGCAGTGAACGTTTCTCTCAACTGTCACAACTCTGGCCGCGTCCCATCGACAGGTCATCACGACATCATTATTAGTTCGAAAGTTCACCTCAAAAATTGCCGTGGGAGCGTTATTAATACACTTCCTGCTGCCCTTCTATAACACTGAGCCCTCTTCCACCTTCTCCCCGCCAGCTCTCTTAGCAAACTCATTCCAGAATCTATTAGGAAAATTTTTTACCATGTTTTT
>LQNS02015106.1:9019566-9030509 GCA_001587735.2 Parhyale hawaiensis
AAGTTCACCTCAAAAATTGCCGTGGGAGCGTTATTAATACACTTCCTGCTGCCCTTCTATAACACTGAGCCCTCTTCCACCTTCTCCCCGCCAGCTCTCTTAGCAAACTCATTCCAGAATCTATTAGGAAAATTTTTTACCATGTTTTTGCAAGGATTTTTAGGTGCGTTAAACTACTTCTTATTAAGTTTTTGCCGCTTGAGTTGCCCAAGAGTCGGGCTGCCGGCCGGCCGGGCGCTTCACACGAGCCTTAAACTCTCATGTTAAAAAATGCCCTAACTTCATCTAAGTTGGAGAGTGGGAAGTTCGAGAGTTAATTTCATCGAAGTGAATAATTCACAGGAACTCTTGCGTCACATATTTCAAAGGAGTTGCGTCTGCACTGTAAGTGGATGATGTCCTGAGCGCGGCTTTGCATCGCTGATTACAGATATTTTGTTTCTGTCTCGCGAGGGTCTCGGCCACAAACACTGAAGCTGTGCATAGGAACACTTGGTGTTCTTAAACCCTGCAGTAAAGTGCCATTAACGACATCGCTGTTGGCTAGATTACAATTTCGTTAAC
The DNA here is from genome assembly GCA_001587735.2 of Parhyale hawaiensis. NCBI lineage: Eukaryota > Metazoa > Arthropoda > Malacostraca > Amphipoda > Hyalidae > Parhyale > Parhyale hawaiensis. Next base: position 9,020,131 of record LQNS02015106.1, read on the forward strand.
CCTTTAACGATGTGTTTCTCTCAATATCGCTTCCATTTGGAAGTAACAATCTCTAAACACTAGTCAGCTGCTGGGCGTCTGTAATTGGGATAGTTCCTTAAGGGGTAAAAACATTTGGATTAGATTAGATAGCTAACAGTCGACAGACCAACAGGCCCATTCCCAAAGAGCATCCGGAACTGACACTCCGGCCCTCTGTAAGCTACTGCCGTAATGTTAGACAATATAGATTCATGAGAATGAGGAGAAAGTGAGGAAAAAAGAGAAAATCTATATTAAAAAACTATGTCAAGCCTAGGAGGTGCTCTTGCAAGCGCGATTAGTTGTAGCAAACTATTGGAGACTCAGAGAAACTCCGAGACTTTCGTGTAGTCGTGGCATGATAGATAACGATTTAGAATGAAGCTCTGGCCTTAAGAGTTTATGACTCTTCGAGGAGGAGTTCGTAGCTGTGAGGGGTGGGCTCCCAATGTTTATTAAAAACGTCTTTTAAACGCGTTGATTGTCTTTGCTTCGACAACTTCGGGGGGAGTCAATGTCAAATCTTCAGTATGAAGTACGAGAAAACTGTTGGCTGAAATTAGGTCTGCCATTTATATATGTTTGAATTTTTGGCCTTTGTTTCGGTGGCGATCATCGACTTCTTTGTCATTAAGTCCCGTTGTATATACTTCCACTAAAACACTGTTCATAATCTAATGCACAGTGCACCTGTTGTATGTACTTAGTAAATTAATTTACATTTGAGGTTCAGAGAAATACTACGAGGGCAAGGGCCTATATAACAACTGGTGCTTCTGTAGAGATAGAGCTGTTTTTGGTGCCAACAGATGGTATTATAGTACACCCTTGGTACTGTAAAGTAAAGGTATTCATGATATTTTGTGCTCATTTAAAGTGACGTTACTAACCCTCTTGCTATTTCCTCATGAAAATTAAAATTTTATCGCACGGTAAAATAATAAGTTTGCGGTAGGCATTAAGAATTAACAGAGAACTGCCGTTGTTAGCTGCTTTTAGTTCCAGTTCTTATGCACATAAAAGAATCTAAACGCAACTCTTTATATATACAGCGGATGAAGAAACCTGACCTAGGTGCACCGTTAATTTTATAGCTAGAAAAAGAGCCTTTTGATAAAATAGAGGAGGTGCCTATATTATTGCACTGTTGATATTCATCTAGATTCATTATATCAGAATTTGTACATTGTGTTGGCTGAGACGGACAATACCCTCAGCAGCTTAGTTCAGCTGAGTGCAGTCGAGTGATTAAAGAATTGGGTACTTTGGTATTGAGTAACGACTTTGTAAGAGTATTAACCATTTTTGTTTAACTAGTAAATGCACTACGGTACACTCAAATTACTTTAGGCAAAAAATTTTAGTGTTAAGAAACTGCTTTTACCCTCTATTAAACAAATGTCACTCATACAAGCTGTCAGCGGTTTCTGCGGACAACTCACCGTTAGTTCGGCTGTGAGTAGCTATCTACCATTGGACCAGTCAGTAGTAACCGACACAGCCCGAACGGCCCACTCCGGGATGGAAAGCACCACTTCAACCTCGTCCGGAAACCTCTTAAGTAACCAGTAAATGTAAGGTACCATACGAAAAAATCGCTTCTACGGTCTCTGTGTAGACAAAGTACAGACATTCGTATGGGCTCGGTTGCAGCACACAAAATACACATTCACATATTGTATTTGCTGTTCTAATATTGGGAGAGGGGTGGAAGCTTTTATATAGTGTATATATATTTTTATCACCTGGTCCTGATGGGCCAATAGCTACAATACTCCTTCACCTCAGGTCTCGGTGCCTGAAGATTTCCTTTGTTGTGAGAATGCAATCATTAGTATCGCATTGTCAAAGATGTTAATTGTTGCATTATCTATTCATTTATATACGGTAATATTGTTGATGCTGTGGAAAAAATGCCGTGCAAAGCTCGCACGGGGAATTGTCTCGTGCTATATTTCTGTCAAGGTAAGACATATCTATCATGTGTGTTGCCAGAAAGAAGAAGGTGTCTAGACAAATCATTTATCATGTCCGGAACCCCGCGGCGAATCTACCCCAGAGCGATTGTAGAACTACTCGTCTTAAGACCATCACCCGCGGTAAAGGGGGGGGGGGGGCAGGAACTGAAAGTGCTGCGTCAGGAGTTACAAATTCAACGCCATTTTTGATAGAAGCTTCCTCTAAGGTTCTCGCATTTTTTGCATCTAGGTCAACCCACCTGACAGCCTGAAAAAGATTATGGCGTTGGCTCAACTCCTTCTTCCTCTTTTCGGGTGGACAGACAAACAAACAGATATACAACCGTGAACGGAGACCGTATCAACACTCTTCGCGTCGCTCGCGGGTAATAAACAGCTAGGCTCTGTAGTATCAATCAGGACGGCAACGAAGACGGACTAGTTGCTAAAATGTGAGGTGCAGTTAAATTCTTCAAAAGAAGCAAAAACATTAAAGGGAATACAATCTAATATCAGTCAGAACGTTGATTTAAACGGAAACACATGTATAAAATTGCCCTACCGTCAGCATCATCGATAATGAGAANAAATGCGAAGTGCAGTTAAATTCTTCAAAAGAAGCAAAAACATTAAAGGGAATACAATCTAATATCAGTCAGAACGTTGATTTAAACGGAAACACATGTATAAAATTGCCCTACCGTCAGCATCATCGATAATGAGAGCAGTGATGTTTTCGGCTTCACTATACACGACACTAGTCAGGCACTGAGACTTCCTACGACGATACCGCATTGTAGCTACTGGCACTAATGACCACTGCGGCTACACAAGCTTCCATACTATCTCTCTGTTGGAACACTGAATAGAGATTCTTAACATGCGAATATCGTGTTACATCGATGGCGTGTTGCAAGTTTGTTTACCGCAACTGTAGTATTAGAGGTAGTTGCTGGTTTATCTTAGTCTTAGCCTCCCTATACCTGCAAAGTTCTCGGCGATAGAAAGGCAAAAACTAAGAAGTAACATGCGGTAGGTATGTCTAGAAGAAGTAACGGAGCCAATGCTTGAAAACAGCAAACCAGGAAGGGAAAGGAAAACTAGTTGAACAATGCTAACTAGGAGTACGAAAACGAAAGAAGCAAATGGTCATAAAAGGAAATACGCTAAGCTGACTTCCCTGGAGTGCAATTCCCGTAAGATACTGTATTTTAGATTTGGCAAACCCAACTAAACCTAACGCAATGACCTATATATAGCCCATTCTATGTCACTGAGGACGTTTATAGAAGTCAGTGAGCCGCGCAGTCTCATACACAGCTATTGTTAAAGTAATCCTTAGAATCTGAACTACACAAAACAGTTTTTCGTTCAATACCCTCTCTGATTCTTCTAATCATAGAAGTAGTAAGTGCTTTCTTTCAGCTACAGCTGAAAAACGTTTCCTTGAATGTGGCAAAAGTATAAGTTGGTTCCTGCGACATACGGCGCACCGACTCACTGCTAGTCGTCCTGAGCGATCACCGGCGCATGCAAATGGAGGCCCACGACACAGTTCGGCTTTTAGGAGTTCGTTTTTATTGCTTTTTGGCTAATATTTGCTGAGTGAGATAGCGTAGATTGTCCTCCGGCAAAGTTTTACGTTAGCCCAGCCTTTCTCTGAGAACCTTCAACATTTGCTCGCGTTACATAGCGTCTCGCAGTTCATTCCCATTTATTCAATGGAAATTTCCCAGCTGAAGCGCGTACTTTTGTCCCTGTTGAATGGCTTTTTTTTTCGAAGCCGGATTTTCGATGGAGCAGCTTTGCCTAAAAGACTCTCGAGATGAAGTGAACTTTTCGATGTTGTTTGAATGGACAATGCTTTTAAAGGATCGGAACTAATTGCATAATCGACAAAGAACTGGAATATATCAGCGACCGAGCCTGGCTTTCTTCCATTTTATTGGGAAGTGCAATGGGAGGCAGTTGCGGTGAGGCTCGATATGCTCACAGTTCGGTTTGCTTAAGTGAAATGAATGTGCCATTGCAAGTGTAACACTAGTGAGATTGTTATCTGACAGTCGATAGTGAGTGTGAAACTAGTGCGTTTGCAGTAGGGAAGTTGAGATAAGCGAGGAGACAAATAAATAGGCAATTCAGAAGTAGTTTATTTGATATTTAAGTGACTGAGAGCATGTAAATTGAACATTACAGGAGAATCGAAATTAAATAAGCAGTGCCACCTTTAAAGAAATTCCTTCCCTAAGATGATCGATGAGCGCTGCTCCTAATGCAGACGATAAATACGAACGAGCAGTACAGTAAAGGACACGTCACGTAAGCTGCTGGACTGGGAGGCTGGTGGATGGTAATTGAATGTTGATAGTTGTAGTGCATAGAGTAAGCCTCCGTTGCCGCTACAAAGGCGATCTCACAAAGAAGGAATTAAGGGACATATGTATAGTATGACGGTAATAACATGGAACCCATGCACGAAAGTATTCCCACACAGGATCAATGGATGCGGATTTGATCGGCAGGTCGGGAAAGAAGAGGAAGAACAGAATAAAGCATGATCAGCACGAGTATGGAGGTGGCATTAAGCAAAGTGGGTACGATTAACAGACGTCTCGACTACATAGCTACGGCTAAAGTCTCCAAGGTCCTCCTGGGATCGCTGCTCCTCACAACATGGGATGGGTGAACCTAACTAACCCAACAGTATGTGGCCTATCGCCGATCCCATGCCTCCTACAGGGTTGAGTTGGCGAGTACAGGTAACTCAGGATTTTTTATTAGGTTGGAACGAGAGAAATATAGTTTTTGATAAACGTGCATTTTATGTTTAAAAAATCACGTAGGAGCAATTTTAACCTAGGTACATCTTTCTCATTTTCAGAGACCTTTCCCGACATTCCACCACCAATTTCATGCTTACGTCATACAAATCCTTGAATTTGGAAGACAAACAGAGTATGATCTTGTACATAGTCCTTGCTTTGCAGCGGGCTGGGGCTTTGATTTCGATTTAACCACTGTTTCCGTTGAGCTCTGAGCGGTGCCGTATAGAACACATTTCTCAAGCCCAGTGACAGTTTTTCCATAAATGGAACCTTATGATTCCTTGACAGAACAGATATACAGTCAGTTTTTAGTTCCGCTGGGTATTATTCAAATCATGAGCAACCCATTGTATAAATATGAGGTCTTCCCGAATTCTTGAAGTCATGAAATTATTATGGTATGAATTATACTGAATTATTGAGCTAATTTTCTACTACTGAACTTCGATTGGCACATACTGTATCTTTAATTGCTTCTTTATCAGTTGAATTAGGTTTTTTGAACATGGTTTCTACAATCAACAATCGCCCAATGAAAACTTGGAAAACTGTCGTTGGCATTTTTCAATATTTAAAACATTGCTTCTCTAGACACAAGACACGCTTCTTATGGCTTCAGCAATTGAAGTGCGTTTTCAATGCTTTAGGTACTCCTCTTTGTCATCCGTTTCTTGTGAGCTGACCAATGGAATCTATCTAATATAGGCAGTTATTTTTTCTGAAAGCTTAAATGAGATATTACGACAAAAGTTAATCAAAGCTGCTCACTCAAAAGACTCCTAAAAGGATGCCGAAGAAATAATCACAATTAAAAATTACACATTACTTCCTTTCCAGCGTAGCATTTTCTTACTTTAAAGTTCAGACTTAATATGTTTATAATATTTAGGAAACTAATAGCTCCTCACAACAGTAACTTTTGTTTTACTTATTTCGTCAGCTACTGTCGTAAATTGTTTGGGTGACCAAACAAAGCCCGCGCAGCTGTACGGCTCTAAATTGACGCACTAATATTTCTAAAATAATAGACGGTATATGACTTATTTATCAGCTAATGTTATTTTTCTCATACATCAGTGAAGTTTGTGTTCCAAAAAAACACTCTATATTTAGAAATTGTATAAGAATTTTTGGTTTTTGCCTTTACTTATCTTGATAATTATATTTGAATACTCCCCCTATCCATACCATCGACAGCAACCAACTTGCGAGCAAAGTCTGTACTTTAGCTGCCAGGTTCCAGACAGCTGCTGGACATTCTTAACTTCCGTTGGCTTGACGCTTGCCGGGCTGTCCTGTGAGCCGAGGATTCTGTGGATAGTCCTCAACCCTCGCACTGGAGCTGGTAGAGCCTGTGCCTGAATATCACCTGAATTGACAGCGCCTTTAACCCTCCTACCCATACAGTAGTTTCTTTTCTTGTCTTCATGCTGAGTCGCCTTAATTTCTCTTCCATTTCTTTCTATATTTCATCATGTTCTGTGGCAGCTGCCACATGCTGGCACTGCTGCCACCGTAAACACGGTAACGAGTATGGTGATGACAACGGCGTCATGCCGCTGTTTAAATCTACCTTAACTTTTTATCGAGTAAAGTCAGAAGTTGAATTTCATTCATATACGTACTGTATCTTACATCCCAGAGAGCTATAAACGTTGCTCTCAATTTGCAACAGCGAGGCGAATAATTTTTGCATTGAGTACAACATGGAAAAAAAACAGCGTGCATGCATAATAATTCTAGGAAAGTATCTTGCGCATTCGTAAACTTTCCATTCTCAGTGGTGTAGAGCTCACGTATGTAAGCAGCTTCTCTTAACTGATGATGTTCGTCATACCTACGATTTTGAGAAAGAAACGAGAAAGCTCTGCGGAGTTTGTTAATTAACGAATCGGACATTGTTATGAAAAGGTTAAGTTCCATTTATTCTGCAGCTATTGTTGACCCTTGTGCTGTAATTCGCTTTAGTGTAACTTCAAGAAGCTTTCTACTGAACGCCTACATATCTCACCGACTAATGAATGAGCCAAGGTCTAACTACGAGTCTGATATTTGCTCAAAAGTAAACTGATTGCTTCTATATCGGCACCGGGAAATGCTTACTCATCCTGCAAATCAGTCCTTGTATAGTAATCGATTGCAAACTTCACCCGAGTTTTTTTTATTTTACTCATATATAGACGAGTTTGTGGAGAACATCCGAGGAAGCAAATTAATTTTATGCAATTTTCGAATGACAACATGCTTTGATATTTGAACTTCTATCTTGCCCAAGAGCTGCAACTGTTGCAAAGCGATCCTTTTTGACCTGTTGAACAATCCAACTATCTCCTCTTATTTTTCTAGGTCTAAGTGTTGACTTTTTGGATTCGTACAAACCAGTTTTATGATAATTTGGAGCAGTTTTATTTACCACTCGCTTATATAGGTTCATTCACACTCTTTGAAATTATTATTTATCTTCACAATCAGTTGCTTAACTACTACTCACGTTACTGACCTTCTTGGCATGTTGAATGCCAAGGAAGACGTTAGCGTGCACTTGCGTCGCAGCGGTGAAACAACCAAACTTATATCTTTGCAGATCCCGCTTGTTCAGGATGACCGTGGCAAACAGTGAGACAGTGGAGCTCCATGTAAACTCGTGATCAGACAAAACTGTATCCTGGGTGTTTATATTCTTCATGAATCGTGCATTCTGTGCAAAGAGTGGTCTAAAATGTTGTTTTTTTATTGGCCAAGAAACCATCTACACTAGCGAGAGTTCATCCACTGACTTATTTGAAGTAAAGAAAGGGCTTGTTCTCTCTCATCTATTGTTTATGAAAGAATTAGAGGTACCTCTTTCACCAGGTACGTCTGGTTGAGGCTCTGTTACGGAAGGAAAGTTGAAGCCACCTGTAACGATTAGACTGTACTCACATCTTCCTAACAGCAATTAGCTTGATTACGGACTACTTCATATACGGATTAACACATTGCCTTGCGTCTGAAAATACTAGACGCTGCTTGCAGAATTAGTTTAGGCCAAATGAATGAAAATTACTTCTGGTAGCCAAGATACGGTACGTCATGTGACAGGATTTAAGCGCCTCGCAACCAGACGCTCACTTGGTAGCCAAGATACCGGACAGGATATAAACGCCTTCGCCATCAAAGTATTTCAGTCTATATATTGATGTTATTTGGTTTAACAAGAGAAAAGAAATATAGGAAACCAGAAAAGTTATCATGGTGAATAAGTGCAGCGTCCCTGGATACCTGACTAACAACGCTTTTGGAGAAAAAGGAACGGTCTTCGAGCTACCAAGAGACCAAATCTACAGGGAAAGTGGCTTTGTTTTCGAAATCGTGAAGACCTTGATTCTCAGAAGCATATATTTGTCTGCTACAACCACCTTGCAAATCATTTCGTGCGGAAAAATAACCACAGGTATCGTTTGATTAGCAGCATGGATCCATTTTCTACCATTCTTCCCAACTCTCAATTGATGAGTAGTATTTCTCAAACAGAACGTGAACAAAACAATAGCAAAACTCCGCGAAAACCACCCACTGTGAGAGTGTTCCAACCAGATGAAATCCGAAAATTCAAGAAAATGGACACCATTCGAAGCACGGATGATATCGACGCAGCCTGCATCAAATTGTTGGGCGAAGGCTTCACCTCTATTAACAAAGATTGTTACCGGATAATCTACAAATTTGAAAATAATCAGTCCAACGTCCCTGAGATGACACATTGCATTGATGTGGGCCAACAACCTACGAGTGAAGCTGTACCATAAGAATGTTCCGGTGCCATTACCCGAATACTTCAGACGGGGAAGAAACACGTTCCTCATTACAGTGCGTTACCTTTGATTATGCAAATGCAATTTTTTTTGCTTAGTTTTCAAAATAAGTGTCGAACATTTAAATTGTTAATACTGTGTACTAAGTTAGTACACAGGTATGTGGTAACTATAAAAACAATTAGAAGAAAATAAAACGGACCATTTCCCACGTTTTAGCGACATTTGCTTATCGCACGAGGTTCTGCTGTTACGCCAGATTATGCAACATCAATCTCTAGTCAACATGGGCAAGAAAAGTGGTGTAACCGGTAAAGAAAAGATGAAAGTGACCTCTTTATTGGCTGCTGGTAAGACAACACTCGAAGTTTCCAAGAAATTATAGCGTGATCGCCGCACAATTAATGCTTATGCAATGTAAGGTAAAGTCAACCGGAAAACTCCGGATAGAGCCTCTAGGAGGAAATTGACTGCTCGGGATATGCGACATTTGAAAGTTTCTATGGCTAGAAAACAACTTTCTACAAGTAAGAAGATATCTGAAGACGCTGGAGCCCCAGTACTAATCAGAAAAACAAGATGTGAGGTTTTGCAGAAGCTAAGGAAAGTGGAAAAGGCAATACAACGACCACTTCTAACAAAAACTCATAAAGAAAGTAGGGTCAAATGGGCTGAAGAGAACATGAAAACCGATTTCTTCAATGTCATATATACTGGCGAATGCAAAGCTACTCTTGATGGTCCAGATGGATGGGAGTCTGGATGGTCCTCCATGACCGACCTCAACAGACACGGCTTAAGTGTCCGCAAGGTGGTGGAGGTGTAATGTTTTGTGCCGGGATAGTAGTTACACCCTTATTTGTTCATTTGAAGTGGCAGAAGGAGTTAAACTGAATGCAGAAAGGTGCTGCCAGTTTCTTGAAGCTAATTTGATTCCATGGCTTAATGAGCAGAATATCGCACGCAGATCCAAATTGGTATTTCAGCGCGATATTAACTTGTTTTATTGTTTTTATTAATTTGTTACGTAATCTGAGGTAACAGTAAAAAACTCGAAAATAAGCAAATTGTATGATAAGCTTAGCAAATGGCTAAATATTTCTTTTACAAGTGCTGTTTATATTTGCAATACAGCCATACATTTAGTTAATATTGATGTTTCAAAGTACGGCACTTACCTTGAAAAATTAATTTAAAAAATTGTATTTGCATAATGAAAAGTAGCACACTGTACTATCTTCAAAGGATTAATACGTTCGCTTTCTTTCGAAAGGTTAATAAAGTTCCATTAGTTTTCTTAATTTCAATGCCATTTATTATACTGCAGATTCATTAGCATGTTATTAAAACACTTTCTAACTAAACATGATCGTTTTCAAATTTACCCTTTGGGTTCAATCTAAAAAGTGATGCTGGTAACAGCTATTGGAGTCTATGCTTAAATTTGGCAGAATTGACTAACATACACAATGTTTGTGTGCGTCTGGTTGAGAGGCGCTTAAATCCTGTCACATGACGTACCGGGATTTTTTCTACCGCAAGTAATTTTTATTCACTTAGCCTAAACTGTTTCTGCCACTTAGGTAACGAAATGGCCCGTCCAATTCGCTATTATATAATGGTTGTTCGCTCCAAAACAACTCGCTCGTACTACACCTTATTGACGTCGAAATCGACTCGGGGCGAGTTGCTTTACGAAGTATCCACGCCAGCACTGTTCACCGAGACCATCCAATATTGCTTGGCTTCTTCCACAAAAGTCACGACCACCATAGTCACGT